>OY723410.1:29585964-29747616 GCA_963210345.1 Inga oerstediana | reverse complement strand
CATATAATTCACTCATATACGAGTTGTATATCTAATTATAGGGTTAATGTGCAAATTTAGCAACGAATTTATTTTTCTATGGGCACCCAATATAATTAATTATTTTGGATGTAAAAGTAGACATAATCAATTTTTTTGATAGCATATATAGCAACATCATTAATTTTAGTTAAATTTTGTTACTTTTTGCATTGTTGATCTCATCAGTCTTCTTACCCTCTATTATTTCAATATATTTTTAGAAATTTGTGCCCTTTTCAATGGAAAATATCACTTAGCCCCAGGTAAGCAATTTTATTTTAGTTAACCCCCAAAAGATTCTAAAATTTTATTGCACCCCATTAGGTCAAAATGAAATTAAGTTTTATTATCAATGAAAAGACAATAATGCTTTTATTTTTTTTTTCCATTAGAGCATTTATAAGACAAATAAAGGTATTGGTAAGACAAATAAATGGATTTAAAAGAACTCAGAGAGTTAAAAACATTTTTCCAAGACAAATATGGGCATTTACAAGACAAATATGTGAATGACCAAAACTTTTTAACTTCCTAGATTCTTTTAAATCCCTTTATAAGACAAATATGTCATTAACAAGACAAATAAAGGAATTATAAAACAAAATGGGTATTTATAAGACAAAAAATGATTATGTCTACTTTTGGACCCAACAAAAAATAATTGTGTCAGTACTCATAACAAAATAGTTTATTACTAAATTTCTATATTTTTGCTTCTAAAGATATATTAAAATAATAGAGAGTGAGAAGACTTCTGGGACCCCGGTGCAAAAAGTAACAGAAGTTAATAAGAGTTAACGGAGTTGTCATATATGCTACTAAAAAAATTGATTATATCTACTTTTGCATACTAAAATAGTTAATTGTGTTGGATGCCTATAAAGAAGTAGTTTCGTTGCTAAATTTGCACCATCACCCTAAATTATATTACTATTACTAAGCAATTCAAAAATCTTTTGTTTTCTAGTTGGACCAAGATGTTTAAATTTTCAACATAAAATTACTATTATATTACTTCAGTCAAAATTAAAATCAAAGAATTTTCAAACACAAAAATAAAAAAATTTGCAATTATCTTAAAATATTTTGATGCTATTAGTCACCACCGGTTTGGTGGCAACTTATTTGAGGTTAAATCAAATTTGGCGGCGGAGGAAAAAAATGATTTAACGGCTGCTTCTTTTCCCAAAATAAATAATAAAAAAGCCTGCTTCAAATATATTTACACATTTATAACACAAGAATCAATCTTAATATTGCCAGCACGTGTTCAATATTAATTAACAAAACGATCCAATTTTTAATTCACACTGCGGTGATCCCCGGTAAAATAAATAAAAGTATTGGTAAGAAAAAGAGTTCATCAAGTATAAAAACTCAAAAAATTTATATTTTTTCTTGCCATGAATAAAAGCCGTGCGTTAGTAGTATTCATGAGTTGATATATTCTAATACACACATGACACACCGACCCATTTTATTTTACTTTAATTCAAGTTGTCCTTGGCGTGTCGCTTCAAATGAAGAAAACATGCCGAAAGAAATGTTTTAAAAGCAGGATGAGACGTCGAATTTGAAAAGCTAGCGATTCACAGTAATTATGATCCAGCTGATTACTCCAGTGGTCGAATTGATCGACAACATAAACTTAAATTACAAAACATCCTTCTCCAAAAAGTTCGCAACTGAGATGGAAGTCTCCATGTCCAATCTGAAGAACAGGACCACTTCAATATAATAAATTCATAATAAGTCTAATAATCAATATAATAACACTATGATATATGAAGTTTTCTATGAGATATCATATGGCTACAAATAACACTCCCTCCCTCCTTATATATAAGGTTATTTTATTGAATGAACTTGTCCCATTTTATAATGGGTTTGAATAATAAATATATTTCTATAAATTTTATTTCCCATTAATTTTATACATTGCATTAAATAAAATGTTGACTCATCTCATTTATTCTCTCTTATTCCCTTAGTTCTTTATAAGAGTTATTAAACTTGGACCGACCATTAAACCAGTTGAGGCAGTAGATTAAGAGTCAGTAGGTCAGATTGAAGTCAACCTAAGATCATATCAGTGAGGATTAAAAAATTAAAAAATAATTTAAATACCATCCAAATACTTTTTTCTTTATAAAATAACAGTTTATATATATTAAAAAGATATTATAGATAGACATTAGGGATAATTGGTTAAGGAGCATATTGGAAAGTAATTGATTTTTTACTCCAAATACTAAATATCAATTTAATACTTGAATTACTATAAAAAAATTATATTATTATAAAAACTTTAATTTTTTTAAAATATTTAAAACATATATTGTCATTCATTATATTTTTTAAAAAAAACTTTGCAGCTTTAAGTTTTTTCGAAAGAGGCCCATTTTACACTAACGCAACTCAACACAACCTTAATTGTCCCTCCTTATTTCCTTTAGCGCCGTTTAACCCTCACTCAGACTTTCGTCTCCTCTCCCACTCGCCGTTTCAGCCTCACTCACGCTTTCGTCTCCTCTCACGCTTGTCGTCACAGCTTCTGCCCCAAATTAAACACGATTTGAGAAGAAGAGTGAGCCGCGCCATTACAACATCTGTCTCCGACCCACGCCAACATCACCGTGAGCTTCACAGATCTTAGATTTCTGCAACTTTGTCTCCTCCCTCTCTTTTTCATCTATCCTCCCTATCTTCTTCATCTCTGAACTCACTCCTACAGAATTACATATATATATATATATATATATAATGCTTAATAAATAACTGTTATAACGAATAATTATCATGTATGTTGAGTTAGAGGTCGTGTAAGAATATATGACTCTAAAATATAATAGTTAAATATGCGCATCGTCATGTATTGAGAGGCGAAATTTGTAAAAATAAAAATATAATAATTGTAATTATTAACCATTATGTATTTACTGACAAAAATGATGTTTCTTACGAAATAACCATTATGTAATACTTTCAAATGATTTGTCTTCTAACCTTATATTAGCGGAAAAAAATATAACTGTTATAATACGTAACCGTAAAGTATGATTTCTAAATACTTAACAATTAAAAATAATAACTGTTATATATAAGAAAGCGGGATTCCGAAAATTTTTTTTTTTGACAATATTTGATGATTATTCATAAAGAACTATTAGTTATTTTTTAAGAAAACTTAATGTTTAAAAATGACAACCATCAAATATAAAAATACGAGATTTTGAAAAATATCAAATATAACGAGATGAGATTCTAAGAAATTTTATTTCACAATATTTGATGGTTTTTCTTAAAGAACCACTATTTAATTTATTCTTTAAGAATACTTAATGGTTAAAAATGATAACCGTCATATATAAGAATGTGGGATTTTGAAAAATATCAAATATAAGAAGAAAAAAATTTTTATTCGAAAATACTTGACGGTTTTTCACAAAGAACCATTATTTATTTTTTAAGAATATTTAACGGTTAAAAAAGGTTACCATCATATAACAGATGAGATTCTTAAAAATATAAAATATAAGGAGGCTAGATTCTGAAAAATTTTATTTGACAATACTTAATGTTTATTAATAAAGAATCGTTATGTATTCTAAAAAATGTCAAATATAAGAAGATGAGATTTCTAAAAAATGAAATTTATTTGAAGCAACTCTTTCAACCAAACATTTTTTAAGGTCACATATACTCCTTTTTTTTTTTTTTTAATGGATTTTGCTTTAACACTATGGGTTTCATCCTCCATCATTGCCATGGTTCTTCATTCTACAGCTTCTTCCTCTCATGATTCTTCCTCATGTAAGCTTTCATTTTTTTTCCAATTAACGGTTTTAGTTATATTTTTTTTATATAACAAGAGCTCGATCGGTAGTTGAGGCTCAAGGTCGCTAGTCAGTAGAGGTGGTAATGCGGGCTGGCCCATGGGTTGCACGCGGGCTAGCGGGTCTGTCGGGGCGGACTGGCGCAACCCGCCCCCTTCGCAGGTTGGCTTTTGCCAGCCTGCCAATTTTTTTTTTTTTTTATAATTTCACCATTTTTTAAAAATTTTTACTCTCTTTCTCTTTCACCCGCTCATATCACACTTCTTTTCTTGTATATATTTGTGTTATGAAGTCAATTTCATTCTTATTTTTCTTTTTTTTATCTATTCACATCACAAAATTATATAAACACATCTCTTTTAAATTTAATAATAGTAGAATAAATAAATAAAATATGAAAATAAGTGTCAAATAGAAAGTATGGGGAGTTAATTAAACACATCATCAAAGGATAGGATATTCAGATAAGGGAGACTCAGCATGCCCGTTTAGCCCGAATTTAAACTGGCCGCCATTTCGATGGCCCGAACCCGTTTATTTAGGGCGGGCTGGCAGGCCAACCGCCCCAAATTACCACCTCTACTAGTCAGGATTATCTAAGAAGAAGAATCTCAAATAAAAAATGATTTCTAATTTTTGATGATAGCCATTGGAGAAAAGTAGAGAGCACAAAAACGACGATGAGGTAAAATGATGAATTTTTTTTATTGTTGTTTTATTGCAGCGAATATAATTATGATTACACTAGATTATATGGACTAAAAATCAATAACAAATGTTTCTCATAATTTTTAGTAGTTAAATCATGATCTATTTGAATGTTGATTAATTCCTTAATTTTGAGTATCACACGTTCCTAAACTTTAGCAACCAAGTTAGGTTTGTTGAATTATGTTCGAGATTTGCTCAAGTTTATATTTGCCAACTTTTACTATATATATATATATATATATATTCTAATTTTCATATTTATATTATGAGATTTGCTCAAGTTTTATATCTACTTATTTTTATTGTATATGTTCTTATTTTCCTATTTATATTATCATTTGGTAGTTAAAGGATATGTGATGGGAACTCTGGAAGTATATGTGATCTATGAACAATCTATAACAAAGGCATTAGTGAATATTATAGACTTTTTTATTAATAAATTTTATTTTAGAATTCAAAAATTATAAAATAGTTTTTATTGTGAGAGTGTTTAAGTGATTAATTTTTCTTAAATTGTATGATGTTTATCTAGGATATATCAGATTTTTAATACAATATATATAATTTTTTTATTTAATATTATTATCTTTTTATTTTCAATGATTATGTTGTGCCTTATACAATAAATATTAACCTCAAAACTAAATAAAAATAAATATTAAAAAATAAATATATATAATAAAAAATAAAGCCAATACATTACGGTTATTAATAAAGAACCGTTAAGTATGCCCTAAATACATTACGATTCAAAACCGTGAACAAAGGAGCATATATAACGCCTGCATAGATGACGGTTTGAAATTGTGATATATGGTAGATGATAATTGCCATAAAAGGTCTTTTCTGTAGTAGTCACTCTCCTCCCTTTCCATCAATATGAATCTGGATCGTCCTAGGAAAAAATTTAAATCGGAATTGGAGGCTCAATCGGACCGAACAATTGACCAGTTTGCTGAGTTCCGAGTCAACTTAACCGGTTCAATCCGAGTTTAATAACTCCTTTCACATCATCTTTCCCTAATATATGCATTCTTTTTCATCATTTTCTTATTATTACTCTCTATTACTCATTTATAAATAAAGGTACTTTTGAAAAGATTTATATTTCTTATATATTTATTGCTTCTAACTAATAATAAATGTTTTATAGAACTCCCAATTTAGATAAAAGAACCTTATACATAGGGACGGAGGGGGTATGAAAAATAGATTGCACTTTTTGAAAGAGTTAATATTTTTAGTTTTATTTTAAATTTTTTAACATTTTTCCATTAGGCCAAAAAAAAAAAAAAAACCGTCCAGTTGTTTAAAAACTATTACACTTCCCAATCTAATTTAAGGTTTCAACTCAATGGCACGTCGACCCCAATGCAACCCATCTCAATCATACAAAGTTGTTTTATGGTTTAAACCGGTCGAGCCGTTGGCAAGTTTTACCGTACCGGTTGAATCATCCAATTCAATCCAATTCTTTAATCACTGTCCAATAGGATGCGTGGAAGGAGGCTTACGGCAGTTATCACCAATCTATAACAACTTGTTAATTATAGCCTAAAAATATAAAGTGCATGGCATATATAATTAAGTAGACTCGTAATATTATGTTTATTTTAGCTCAAAATTTTAAAATAGAAATGACGCGCACAATTAGAGCTGGGAATCAGGGCCGGTCCGGCCCTACAGGGTCGGCCCTTGACGGGCCAGGGCCTAACAGGGCCGGCCCTAAAGGGCTCGGAGTCAGGAAAATTGCAGTTTTTCAAGGCCCGGCCCGAGAGCATCAGGGCCAGGGCCGGCCCGCAGGGCCCGGAAGTCATTTTTCACAATATTTAATTATTTTTCCTACGTATTTTTCCCATAGAGATATAATTAGTATATAACAATGATTAAAGTTCTAATTTAATACATAAATGTTATCAACATTAAGGTTTAAATAACACGTCTCTTGCAACAAATAAACACAGTTACTAATGTATAATCAAAGGTAAAATCATGTCCATAAATAACTCACATAAAAGCCAAAGTATAAGAAGGCAAGAAGCTAAATACTCTAACCTCTAAACAACATGAGTATGACGACTATCATTTTCACCTTCTTCGCCACTATCATCAATTTTAAGGACATTTGATTGTGTTTCACTTTGAGCAGTAGGTTCAAGTAGTCAAATAATCACAACCTCCATCAAAGTTCATACTCTATCAGGCAGAATAGTATGTAATATGATTTTATTCTAAATAGGCAGAACAATATACTCAAAAATCATACTCAAAAATCACAATATGATTCAATTAGACAAAACAATATACTCAAAAATCATACTCTATACAATATGAGGACAGAGTGAAATATAGATTCAATAAGGCAATTCAAAAATGTAACATGGTTCCTTTCCAGGCAAAAAAAAAATAAAAAATAAACAGGCTTAAAGGGCCGGCCCGAGGCCCTCCAGTGCCGGCCCTTTTAAGCCCGAGGCCCTACAGGGCCGGCCCTTTTAGGCCCAACTTCCTTTTGAGGCTACAATTTGCAAGCCCGACCCTTGAAGGACCAGGGCCTAAAAGGGCCGGCCCGACGGGCTCGGCCCGTTTTCCCGGCTCTACGCACAATATTCATGCTCTCTCTCTCTCCATGTATATTATGAGGTGTACAACGTAACATGCGGAGAAAAAACATGCACATACAGCTAGACGTACTAATGTATGAAACATTATTCTATGGTAGTTAATATTTTAATGCACACGAGGTTTGAAATTTCTGTATATGTTTACTCAAGTTTGAGACACAACGCCGTTAACGGGGATTTAACGTAACAAAGAACAAAGCAGATAGTATTATTGAGCGGCCACCAAACAAGAAAATGGTTACGTAAGTCAATTGTGGAGGGAAGAATTATATATATATAACTATATTTTATTGTTTTCAGTCTAAGTCAAGATGGCGTGGAGAGAGAATAATATTGATTACTAATAATTGGTTTTCAGTCTAAGGATGATTTTTTTAAAATATTTATATATGTTTATTTTGTATGAAGAATTCTTGTGTGCTGGTAAGGGTCAACTAAAGCGAATATCTTAGATCATTCGTATTTTTATGGATATTTATATCACTGAGTCAAACAGAGAGAGATATAATACTATAACGCTGCGAAAAGTCTGCAACTCTTTTGCGCTGAAGACATGCCACTTACCATAATGAGATGTTACAAAGAAATTTTCTTATCTTTTTACTCCCTCCTCTTATTTACCTAATTTGATTAGTGTAAAGAAGTTAATTCTTTAAGATGACATTTATTTTTTAAAAAACCATAGTCATCTTCATTAATTCTTAATTCATTTTCCTCCTTGATTATTGTTGATGGAGCATCGAGAGGGGTAAATTAAGAAAATATTGAAAAATTTAAAAAATAGATCTTATATTTAGGATCAAGATCAACTTCATAAATATATCTTATATTAAAGACTAGATGAAGTATTTCTCTACTTTTCTTCCCCATAAGTTAGTTACGCATCATTATACTCGTAGAGGGTTCAAATTCACAACTTTTAAGCTTATGAAAAATTTCAAAAAGGAGAAACTTGGTGTTATTTAGCTACAAGACCCCGACATCATAAAGAACTAACAACACGCGTAAGAGGGGTGAGTTTATCAAAATTTTAGGAAATCTATTTTTTTTCGGGTTAAATAGAGTGTAAGAGGGTATTTGAGGAAGTTCGGGAATAAGAAAAACTTGTTTAATTTGCAATAATGATTAACCAATAAAGCAAATTTAAAAACAAAACACAATGTATATATTTTGATATATGCGATAAAAAATGACCAAAAGTCAAGACTGATTCAGTGCATAATTCATATCTCAATACTTAAAAAGTGTTCATATTTTTTTTATTTGAACTCCACTTTAATTTGAGTTGAAAGAATAACTTTGAAAACCTATATGGAGTCGGTCTTTAAATAGGATACTTTATTTCAAAATATTTCATGTAGGACAAAATTCATGAAATACATAAATAAATCACAAATAATTTTCCTATAACAACAACGAAAGACTTAATGGATACCTCTCGTCATTAATAAATTTTGACCTTCAAGAGAATTCACGAACTCTTTAGGAAGAGTACTACAAAATAGAAACAACGTCAGAAGATAATTGACAAGTCACTCTTCTGACTGAATGTAAAGCACAACGATGACAACTTGGTTAAGAGCCATAGCTAGTCAAGGAACCTCATGTAAATAGTCTAGATTTTTCTAACACTTGTATATCAATCGGCCATAAACTCAAGTAGCATACCCTTATCTTATTTTTTTTTCATTTTTCAGAGTGTTAGCGGCAAGTTCGGTGGGCACATAGGAACATCATCAAAATACTGATATGTAGTACATGATTACATTGAGAAATTCCCCGCAGGGTTTGGTAATATTTACATATATTATACAAAATATCCAATAATAAAGCCTATATATAACCACGTCCTTCATCTCGGGAGACGTGCCCATCAGTTCTCCGTATCTAAGTCCTTGCCTTCCGAGTCGCTGGCACCCACTGAGATATTTTTGTTTAGAAAAGGGATGAGATTCTAAGGAATCCTAGTAGAAACATATTATCGTTCACATAAAATGCAGTAAATAGATATGATATACACCATGTATCCACCAATTAATGAATAATAAAAAACATCATCATCATGTATACATGAGTAGGGCTCTAGCCTCTCTAATCATTCACCGGTTGGATTCTTACCCAAACCCTAGGTGTAAGTGCACTTCTGGCACTAACTACCCTTTCTAGGCAAACCATGTTGATTAATAAAAGCACAAACAATGGCAACCACACAATCACATGACCTATGGCATGATATATGAAGGATAATGTGCCTATTTCAAGTCTCTTTCACCCTATTTTGCATGCGTCGGAAAGCTTGCTAAGCTCAGGGTTCCAACTTAATTCTAAAATATCAAATGTATAAGAATTAGGTTAAAACCCATTTATGTACTATTTTAGACACTTCCATAGTATTTGCAGTAGTTGTATTAACCTATGGTGAAAATTTACTAAAATGCCCCCGGGACCTCGGCCCGACCTTGCTGTACCTGGTCTGGCTGTACTTTTTTTTGAAATTCTAACCTAAGCTAGTCTAACATAGTTTTTCCCAATAAATCTATTTTTGGGCTTGGAATTATCAAATTCACTGCAAAATGACAAAATTGCCCTTGGTAGCCCCTATTTCAGGGTTTCAGGGGCGTTTTTCGTAATTACGCTTTTTTGGGCTTTTCGAAAAAGTGACCAACTGTAAACCCACCTAATTTTCTCTCCTGAACTCAATGGAATCATTAAATCATTGAAAGTCCAACTCTAAGGGCCCTAACTAGAGATGGCCGAAACTTACAGGTACTCCAGGGAAAATTTGGGTTTTTGAAATTCAACTCTACAGACGTATTCCTTTCTACTTCTAACCACTTTATTAACTATTTAATTAGGTTACAACTACCATTTGGACCAAATTTTTGCAGCATAGCCTTTAGGCCATTACAATTTCCAAGTTTCAAATCAAAGACAATCCAGCAAAATTTTATCGATTAAATTGTCCACAGCAGCCATAATCATCAAAGATTGAAATTTCGGAAGTTACCTCAAGCTCCTTCTGGCTCTTCCCAAGTGTAGCCAAACCCTAGCCCTTCTCAATAAGGAATTTGAGCTTCCAACACCTTGATTCATATAGAAGAACAACTTAGGATAAGGATTACGCAAGATAGGAGCTAATTTACCGAAAAAATCAGGCTTACCTGGCGAATTTTCTTCTCATTCTCTCTAGAAATCTCAAAGTCACTTACTCTTTCTTATTTTAGTTTTCACGACGGTTGAGAGGGAAATAGGTGAAGGAGATGACTTTTATAATATGATTATGTCATCTTATATGCTTTCTTATGTCATAACTCCAAATTTCCCAAAAATACCAAAGTTTTAGTTTTATATACATATGAATGGGTTATAAAGCCCAATTAAAATCCAACTAATCCTTCCCTCTTGGTCCATCCATAATCATGTCTAAAGTTCCTTCAATTAGCCCAAATGACTTTTCCATTCATCTCATAATTTTTAAAAGTGCCATTACATTTTTATTCAATTTTTGGATTTAATGAAAATTCTGGCAAATTTTTTGCCCAACCTTTGAAAAATCATAACTATTTTTGTAGACATCGTATCAGAGTGATTCCAAAGGCTATAGAACCCTTATTGAGTCTAGTTTCAAAAAAAATATAGCCTTTAGCCAACTAGAAGCACACAATTCCTAGAATTTCAATCTTTGCATGCTGTTCCAGAAAATAACTAATTTCACTGGGTAAACTTCAAAAATTCATAAATTTTTGTATACAGCTCAAAAAAATATCCATTATATGTCAAATTAAATTTTAGGATGTCTACCTTCATCTTGTAAAATGTCATAATTTCTTATCATCATTTGATCAACAAAATGTATTGCACAAAAACACTGCCTCACTGGAAGCAATGAAACGACATGCACTTGCAACTTCAACAAATTCCATTTTTGTATACAAATTTCCCATACTCTTTAATTTACCATGTTATTGCCTTTAATACCACAAAAATATAAGAAACATTAGGGAATAGGTTTGAGACACCTACTAAACTGGGGTTTAATAGTTCGCTTAATTTAGGCTTATTCCTATTAGATCTCACATGTTTTGATGATAACAAAGAATGATATGAAAAAGATTTGATAAACAAATAAGTTTGAACAAAGTAATAACAGAGCAAATCATCACTTGAAGTAAGCACTGGAGTAATGAAGAAAGGCCAAGAGAAAGAGCTGAGAAACTTCATTACTGGTAAAATTTCTAAAGGGTTACTCAAGTATGTACTCGAGTAATGAGACAGAAACTTGAAGTAACCAGAGTCAACCTTCAAGTAACCTACGAACGTTACTCGAGTAAGTACTCGAGTAATAAGGTATAAGACATCCAGTTGCTCTCGGCCTACCAACGTTACTCGAGTAGCTACTCGAGTAACCAGGTAAATCACTTACAGTTGCTCTCGGCCTGCCAACATTACTCGAGTAAGTACTCGAGTAACCAGGTAAATAACTTCCAGTTGCTCTCGGCCTGCCAATATTACTCGAGTCTGTACTCGAGTCCCCTGCTTCAAGAAATATGTTGCTCTTGGCATTTTCAATCCTGCCAATGTTACTCGAGGAGCTACTCGAGTAACTCACTGTGGTAAGCAAAACCTAAAGGTAATACTCGATTAACTTGATATGCTTTTATCACACTTCACTCGAGGCACTACTCAAGTATGCAGGTATTCAATTACTCTTTATCAAATATTTGAACTAGATTACTCGAGTAAGTAATCGAGTAATCTGCAGTGTTATTCTCACAGCACTTGAAGTATCTACCTGAGTAAGCTATGCAGAAAATTTATGTTTACTCGAGTAACAAGGTAATCAAACTTGAAGTGCTCTCGGCCCTGAAATCCTGCCAACATTACTGGAGTAAAGCATCGAGTAACCAGAAGTTTAATTGAGAGATTACTCGAGTTGCTACTCGAGTAACCTATGAAGTAAAGTGTGCAATACCCGAGTAAGTACCCGAGTAAACAGGTATTTCCAAGGTTTATAATTTTGTTTACTCTATGCACTACCCGGGTAATGTAATGTTCATTTATTGACTTGTGGTTTATCAATATTTTCACGATAATACTCGAGTAAGTACTTGAGTAAACTTAATGAATACTCGAGTAACTACTCGAGTATGCAAGTCCAGAAATTCAGAAATCATTCCAACGTTTATTGATTTGTTTCCTATGTGATTAACCTTTCATTGTATTAGTATTCTTAGCATATCCGCAGATAAACAATGAAGAGATCTTACTAAATAAGGAAAGTCAAAAGCAATGTTCAAATGCCACCTACCGCCACCTACCGCAAACAGATATTTTTCAAATACTGAAAAAGTCAATAGTGGCTACGCACACTCTAACGGGCATGAAGAAAAATGTTCCAACAATCATTACCAACACATCTATATATATGGGGATATCCAAACAGAGAAACAACAAGAACACACACGCGAACGCATTATCAAGTTCACGTTCAATACTCTGTTTCACATATACTCATAATTCTATACTTCAGTGATTCTTATTCACTCTGTGAGAGAGATATTTCATTCAAACTCAATATTTGTTATTGAGGTAACTTAAGGTTGTGGAACCTTGAGTTGGGATTAGATTACAACTTGTAAGGGGGAGCGAGTGTCCAGGCGAAGGAACTTGCTTGTACTGAGGTGCCAAGAACCCACTGAATCTTGAAAATTATAGTGAAACTCTCAGAGAAGCTCTGAGGACTGGACGTAGGTCAAAGTAGTTGTGGCTGAACTAGTATAACTCCCGGTGTACACTTCGGTGATATTTCTCCTTACGCTTTACTACTTTATATTCACCGTCAAGGTTTATAGTTGCAACGAAATTTTTAGTATCACCCAATTCACCCCCTCTTGGGTGAAACGCTTGCTCTGACAATTCGCAAGCCTCCAATCCCAAAATTCGGGATATTACATCAAGTGTGTTTTCCCACCATTAGAAATATCACATTAATAGTCAATAGGTTACCTTAATCCTAAATTGGGCCTAGATTTGACTTACGGCCCACATTCAGGATATTTTAATCAATAATCTAATTAATAATAACTAATAATTATATTATATTAAATAAAATACATCACATTCTCCCACTTGGCCATAACTATATGTGAGTTGCCTTGTCCAGATTAATTAAGGCTATTATATAATAATCATGCAATAAGTCCTTTTAAGTCGAGTATTACCTTCCATGAATTAGGTAACAGCTCCCATACTTAATAAGTTGAAATTTAATGAATAAACCTTAAATATTTATTCAGTTCCTACTTGAATGTTTGTCAATCTCAATAACTAGGTACCTATTTGAGACAACAAACTCTAATTTGAATGTCATCATTTGATAATACCTCATCTAGATCACTCAATGTGATCCATATCATAAATAAGGTATTTGATCCTTTAATTTCTCTAAATGCATGCAATTCATTTAAGAAACTATACTTTATGTGTTCATGACCTATTGACTTTATGGCCATACAACACCCTTAATGGTTTTAAATTAATTTAAAACCATATGATGAAATTCTTTAACCGGCAATCTTATAACTTTCCTCCAAGAATAACTAGATTAAGCAATTCATTGTCAAACTAAGTAATTAGTGACAGCTTAACAATCTTGTAGCCCTCTATGATGGAACTTGTTTAGTAAAGATGAATCATAATGTTAACTATTTTATAGGTAACACATTATACTAAACTAAACAAAGCTAATTATTCTCCTATATATAGAGCTTGGAACTTAATGTACATTTTGTAATATGCTTCATAACTTGTAGCTTTTCAATTATTATTCGAGCAAGAATATGCTTGATAATCCTCCTAAAGTTCACTACTACAAAATATAAATTCTACTCCTTAAAAGACGTCCGTTTTTTTAAAAAGGAAGTAAAAAAAAAGTGGTGGCATTTTTGTAATTCTTGAAGGGAAGTTGTAGCTTTAGGCGTCTCTAAATCGAATTGGGACGCTTAAAGTGCATTTTAGGAGTCCCAAAATTAAGTTGGGACGCCTAAAATGATCATTTAGGAGTCCAAAAAAAAAAAGGACACCAAAAGCAATTTAAATTGAATTGCTTTAGGCATCCCTAAATTGAACTGGGATACCTAAAGTTCAGTTTAGACGTCCCATAATTAAATTGGGAAGCCTAAAATAGTCATTTAGGCAACTTAGGCGTCCAAAAAAAGGGTTGCCAAAAGCAATTTAAATTGAATTGGGACGTCTAAAATGCTTATTTAGGCGTCCAAGAAAAAAGGACGCCAAAGGCACCCTTTAGGCATCCCAATTCGCCTATTTGGGACGCCTGTCACACCGTTATCTTATTTTGACTTATAGTGGAATATTAACGCATGGTTCGATGAGAAACACATGAAAAGCATAATTATACTGATAATATATGCATGATTACAAAAAATCCCCATAAGGGTTCATATATGATACTTATAATTAAGGTAGCCGCACAGGGCTTTAGGGTCTCTAAACCTGTCCTAGTGAAATGGAGACATCATCTTTCCGTCTTCATTCCACCACTGTATTCCTCCCGTGTAGTTCTCTTTTATGCTTTCAGTACACCTTTTGTTTTCACCTGTCTAATTTGTTGGTAGGGGAGGGTGAGATTCATAAGAATCTCAGTAGGAAATAGATACCAATATGCATGCAGGATAAGTGCTTAATGCATGACATGCTTGTAATATATGAACTCATGCTAACATAATGACATATATCCGTGTTCAATGTTTCAAACAACATACTTATGGCTATAGCATAAATAGAAATAGAGCTTCAACCATTCATATATGTTTCACATAACCAAGAAAAGCAGATACATGCATCAATACACTAGCACAAATATCAAATACATGCAGGAGAGGTAAGGTTCCAACCTTAAACCTTTTCCACCTCGAACCGTGTGCCTCGATTTGTGTGTCTTAGCTTGGCTCTCTACTCGGTCCCACAACTCCAAATGTACTATTTAGACACTTTCCATAGTGTTTCTGGGGGTTATATGAGTCTATTGTGAAATTTTACGAAAATGCCTTGGGACCTTGACCTGGCCTGGCCCCGCCGTACCCTGTCTGACTATACTTTTTCCAAAATTTTGTCATAGGCTATTCTAACATATTTTCACCAAAGGAATCTGTTTCCGGACTCAGAATTACCAAATTCACTGCCAAAAGACAAAATTACCCTTGGAGCCCCGTTTAAAGGTTTCAGGGGCATTTTCGTAATTATACTTTTCGGCCTTTTCTGAAAAAGTGACCAACTGTAACCCCACCTAATTTTTATTCCTAAACTCAATGGAATAATAAAATTATTGAAAATCCAACTATAAGGCCTATTTACAGCCCTGGTCGAAATATATGGGTTTTCGGGGAAAAATCGGGGTTTTGCGATTTCAATTTCTTAAATGCGTTCCTTTTTACTCCTAACCACTTTATTGACTATTTCATTAGGTTACAACTACCATTTAGTACCAATTTGGGCAGTATAACAGCCCCCCGCAACCCATTCTCCATTTTTACACATAGACAATCCGACGAAATTTCACCAATTAAATTGTCCACAACAGCCAGAATAGTCAATATACAAGATTTTGGATGTTACCTCAAGCTCCTACTAGCTTTTCCTCAATGTGGCTGAAAACCTATATGCTCAAAAACATATTTTGAGCTTCAAAACTGTAGAGAACAAAGAGGAGTAGCTTAGGCTCAAAATTATACATGTTAGGAGCTAAATCGTAGGAGTAATCGGCTTACCTTATGAAATTTCTTCCTCTCTCTCTCTCTATAAAAATCTGAACTTCACTCACTCTATTCAGCCCTGGTTCATGTCAATTATGGCTGAGTAAGAAGAGGATGATGGCTTTTTATGATATATTTTATTGTATTTTATTCATTTGTCCATTTTTCCAAAATCGGATTAATTGGAAATTCTGGCAGATTTTTTGTCCAAACTTTGAAAAATCATAATTAATTCTAGAAAATTAGAATTGGAGTGATTCTAAAGGATACAAAACCCTTATTAAGTCTAGTTTCAAGAAAAAATATAGAATTTAGACAACTGGTAGCACAAAAATCCTAAAATTTAAATTTTTGAATGCTATTCTAAACACTTTCCAGTTTTTCTAGGCTAATTTCAAAAGTTAATATCTTTTTGCATATAGCTTCAAATATTCATATGACCTATCAAATTAAAGCTTAGGATGTCTACTTTCACCCTGTAAAATTTTATAATTTTTACTCATCATTTGTTCATACAAATCAGATGACAAGCTTACTGCCTCACAGGAAATTTCTCTGGAAGTATAACCATATTGTCCAAAATTCACTATTTTACTTTCTTAATAGCCCAAAGATATAAGAAACATTAGGGAATAGATTTGGGGCACCTGATAAACCGAGGCTTAGGAGTCTACTTAATTCAGGTTTATTCCCAAGCCTCCGATCCCAACATTCACGATATTACATTTCTTCCCCCATTCAATAAATTTCGTCCTTGAAATTTGCTATACATACATAGCCATAAATTCCAGGGAATTCGTTTGCATATCTTTTTCTGTTTCCCATATATGTATGTGAATTGCCTATTAGCGTCCACACATTCAACCTATTATTATTCCCATTTACTGCTTATTTGGTATACATAGGCCATGCAGTTTATTACTGCATAAAATATTTGTCTGGTCTTACTACATAAGGACATTGCCCCATGCAAACATATATGTCAGGTCTTACCGCCTTTATTCTCTATTTGTACTCATGGGCCACCTAACCCATTATTGTACTGATCTTCCATCAGGACACTTAGTATATAATTCTAGACCTCATTGCCTTGTCGAGACACTACCCTATGTATTTAGCCTTACGGTTTATGTCATTCTGCTCTTACAACACTGAGTATTTTAGTCTTATCGCCTTGTGCAAATATGTATACTAGGACATACTGGCAATATATCTGCCTATATTTTTGCCTGCCTATTCGGTGTTCAGGACCAAATGACTATTTGACCCTTACTGGTCGTACTGTGTGCACTGTTTATGATCAAATTACTATTTGACCCTTACTAATCTTACTGTATGCACTGTAACATGAGTAAGGTTATTGATTCTGTGAGGCTACAGCTGTTGAGATGCACATGCCTCTACTTAACCCTATTGCATTATAACACATCCTAATCCATATATTCTTGCATCTTTGTAGACCATAAAGGTCGATTGTGGATTTAGGATTGTTAACACTGGTGCTATGAGAGGTATTCACCACCATTCTGCCCTACTACACTAGGGCTCATCCCAATTCTAGTTCACATGTGTCACCACAAACTATAAAGGTTGTGTGACTGTTGACCATACAGGTCATCACAGTGTACACCACTCTATATGTAATACTGTACACCATACTGGATGTAATATTGTACACCACTTTGGATGTAATACTATACACCACACATACTGTAGCACTGTTGACCATTATGGCCATATTATGTTTTAGGATGATCAACACTGGTGCGAACATCAACCTCTCCAGTAAGTCTCAATATTGCACCTAGATCCACCATACTTCCACTACCTACTCTGATCTTCACACTATTAAATACAATATAGGTGAGGCTACACTGTCTGCCTACCCTTATCTTACTACCTCAGTTAGATCCTACTTGGCCTCCATAGTAAGTAACCCACAATCATCCATAGAAAATGTGATAGATAAATATAACATGCACCATATAGTGTAAAATGAAAATCTATATCACACCCCCTACAATCACGCCACCCCTCTAGGGCTTGGAGATATGTGGCAAGGTGGATGCAATCAAACTATCCCTACCGCCCCCTGATAGCGATTTCTTTCACCTTCCCAGGTTTCGAACAAATGCCCTGGGACTATAATAAAACTTAAAACCATTGAGCTACCTACATGTACCTTAGCTGAGTCCCTGATAATAGCTAGGTAATACCAATGTACCTTAGCTAGGTCCCAGACAGCAGCTAGGTAATGTGACCCAGGCACGTGTTCATATAACAGAACATGGCAAACATACAACATATATACTACCACATAGTGTATGAGAGATAGAGTTACTACATTGGCCTTTCCTAGATAACCTTCTTGATGTTCATTGATCATTGTTTATGGTTCTATTAACTTGCCCTGTGTTTGTTGTGTTGGGTTAGGTCTAACTTCCTAACTCTGCCCAGTATCTGAACCTCTTAGCCTTACTATCTTTGTGTTTCACTATATGAACAACAAAGAGGAAAATATCATATTATCACAAGGGCATTTCTGTCATTTTACAAGTGTTGGTTACACAGGTACTCCTGAAATAACTTATCGTAGATGTTTATAGTTGTCAGAGAAAGCCCGTAACAACCTGAAGCCTCTGAATTACTACACAATATGTGCTCGCCCTTTTTTATAACATGTGCAACAACTTCCTAGGGGGTCACCCATCATGACATTTCCCTGGGTTGAGCATGCTTAGCTTTCGTGTACCTGTGCCAAAATACAGATATCGGCTGTATCTATTCCCATTCACTGGTACCTAGAGAGTCATGCCAACTATTGTCGGTCAACTAAACACTGTTTGTAGACTGCATATCAGTGCTGATACATGTATTTGAACATATACCGTGATATGTTCCATGAAACCCACACAGTTGTCTGCTGGACCTTGCACTACTTTCTACAAGGCCCAACATGTTGTATCTGGAAAAAGTATATCATAGTACAGATCCAGATCTCATTTGGGTCCTTCAAATCCAGAAGACCCTGCTCACTCTACACTGGGTTTAAATCGTCCGAGTACCCTTTATGCTGATCTATATGGGTGTCATGCTTTTAGACAGCTTGCAAATATATACTCTGGATGTTCTCCCATAGCTCCTGATCCACACCCATAACTCTTGATCTGGTTACAGATCATACAATACTATACTATTCCAGCTTTGGAATCGGTAACAGAATCCATATCCGACTTTGTCTTGTTTGTCTACGGCTAGACAATGATCAACCTACTGATAATTTTGTCTAGCATAAGGCCTATACTCTAGCCTTACTTGGATCCACTCCCTTGGTGTCTGTGACATCCTTATACCATCCTTTCTCTGTTATGGTATTATGTGCCGCCTTTCGAGTATTCCACTATTTCATTGGGGCTTATATGTTCTTTTCAGGGGCTTATGAACTAACCGAAGTAATTTACTTTATTGTTCCTATCATTGTATAATCAAGAATATCAGTACACTATCCTGTTGCTAGAACCACCGCATTTACTCTGAGCAGACAATTCTGTGGCCAGAATCCTTGCTCTGATACCAAAATGTCACGTCCTTATCTTATTTTGACTTGCAGCAGAATATTAACATGTGGTTCGGTGGGCAACACAGGAATAATATAATTATACTGATAATATGTGCATGATTATAGAATATCCCCATAACGGTTTGTACATGATATTTACAATTAAGGTACCCGTATAGGGATCTAGGATATATAAACTCGTCCTAGTGAAACAGAGACATCTTTCCGTCTTGATTCCACCACTGTATTCCTCCCGTATAGTTGTCTTCTTTGCTTTTAGTACACCTCTTGTTTTCACCTATTTAATTTTTTGGTAGGGGAGAGTGAGATTTAGGAGAATCTCAGCAGGAAACAGTTGCCAATATGCATGCATGATAAGTGCTTAATGTATGACATGCTTGCAATACATAAACTCATGTAACGTAATGACATATATGCGTGCTCAATATTTCAAACAACATACTTATGGCCACAGTATAAACAGAAACAGAGCTTCAATCATTCATATATGTTTCACATAACCAAACAAAGAAAATACATGCATCAATACACTAGGACAAATATCAAATACATGCAGGAAAGGTAAGTGCCTTACCTTAAACCTTTTCCACCTTGAATCGTGTCCTCAATTTGCGTGCCGTAGCTCAGCTCTCAACTCGATCCTACAATTCCAAATGTACTACTTAGACACTTCCATAGTGTTTCTGGGTGTTATATGAGTCTATTGTGAAAATTTACCAAAATGCCCCTGGGACCCCAGCCTGGTCTCGTCGTACCCGGTCGACTGTACTTTTCCTGAAATTTTGACAGGCTATTTTGACATATTTTTATTTAAGGAATCCTTTTCCAAACTCAGAATTACCAAATTCACTACCAAAGGACAAAATTTCCCTTGACAACCCTGTTTTAAGGGTTTTAGGGGCATTTTCGTAATTATGATTTTCGGCCTTTTTCGAAAAAGTGACCAACTGTAACCCCACCTAATTTTCGTTCCTGATCTCAATGGAATAATCAAATTATTGAAAATCCAACTATAAGTCCTATTTACATCCCTGGCTGAAATATATCGGTTTTCTACTCCTAACCTAACCATTTTCTTAACTATTCCATTAGGTTACAACTACCATTTAGTACCAATTTGGGCAGTATAATAGCCCCCCATAACCCATTGTCCATTTTTACACACAGACAATCCAACAAAATTTCAATAATTAAATTGTCCACAACAGCCAGAATAATCAATATACATGAGTTTGGAAATGACCTCAAGCTCCCACTAGCTTTTCCTCAGTGTGGCTAAAACCTGAAGTGCTCATAAACATATTTTGAGCTTCAAAACTTTACAAAGAAGAGTAACTTAGGGTTGGACTTATACGCGTTAGGAGCTAAATCTTCGAAGGAATCGGCTTATCTTATGAGATATCTTCCTCTCTCTCTCTCTAAAAATCTAAACTTCTCTCTCTCTGTTTAGCCCTGGTTCGCGTCAGTTATGGCTGAGTGAGAAGCGGATGATGGCTTTTTATGATATATTTTATTCATTTGTCCAATTTTCCAAAATTTGGATTAATTGGAAATTCTGGCAGATTTTCTACCCAAATTTTTAAAAATCATAAATAATTCTAGAAAAATAGAATTAGAGTGATTACAAAGGCTATAGAACCTTTATTAAGTCTAGTTTATAGGAAAAATATAGACTTTAGCCAACTGGAAGCACAAAAATCCCAGAATTTAAATGTGTATGCTGTTCCAGACACTTTCCAATTTTTCTGGGCTAACTTCAAAACTTCATATCTTTTTGTATGTAGCTTCAAATAATTCATATGACCTATCAAATTAAAACTCAGGATGTCTACTTTCACCCTCTAAAATTTCATAATTTTTACTCATAATTTTTCATACAAATCAGATGACAAGCTCACTGCTTCACAGGAAATTTCACTGTAAGCATAATCATATTGTCCAAAATTCACCATTTTACTTTCTTAATACCCCAAAGATATAAAAACCATTAGGGAATAGATTTGGGGCACTTGTTAAATTGGGGCTTAGGAGTCCACTTAATTCAGTCTTATTCCTAAGCCTCAAATCCCAAAATTTAGGATATTACAACGCCTAATGAGTGTCCATTAATGCATGTCAGTCTTTGACTAATATCACGCTCTATTGCGTCATATCATTGCCTCTTCTCTCTTTCTCTCTTCTCTTCATACTATTTTTTTGACCAATCTCTTCCCTCCATGCTCACTCGTCCTCTCTCTTTCTCTCCACACTCACTCATAACATCATCATCTTCTCTCTTTCTCTCCGTACTCACACTCACATAATCCTCTATTGTTGAAGCTTGAAGCTCATACTCCCACCATCATTGTCTACTCTCTTTCTCTTTACACTCACACTCACAATCACATGCTCCATTATTGAAGCTCATCGTCTTCACTCACAGTCCCATCATCATCTTCTCACTTCACAGTGACTTGAAGGTCATCTTACATCTTACTCTCCATTGTTTTACTTAGTCATCCTCCTCTCTCCAGTGAAGCTTGTCACTCCTTAGGTATGGTTGTTTTTTTAATTACCTAATATTATTTTAATTTCTGAATATATGAGATTTTGTGTAATGCTTTTGGTGATTATTGTACATATTAGTAGGAGTTAACACTTTAATTAGCTAGTGCTGGATATTTTCTTAATATTTGTAAGGACATTGTGGTTTATGAATAATTCTTTGATCCTATTTCTATGGTTTATGAAAAATTGCTGGGCAATGAAAACATAAATAAACATTTTTTTAAACAAAAAGCCTTTCAACGTCCGTAATGAATAAAGGACACCATAACATACTTTAGGCGTCCCTTTTTTTTAAAAAAAAGGGATGTAGTAATTAGATCTGGATGCTTGAGGAAAGAGGAGGGATGAATCTTTGTATCAGAGCTAGAAGGTGAAGTAGGGATGCAATAATTAGATCTAGATCTATTTTTATGGCATTAAAACTTTTGTTAGTGGATTAGCATGATTTAAAGATCTATACTTGATAGAACGCAGTGACTATGTCACTTTGTATATAGTTCTTGTTTATTATACATGAGTCCATCCGTGCGAAGATTTTGGCCATAAGTCCTGTATGTTAGGGCAGGTGTTGTGCCCCACACAGTAGTGTATGATAAATAAAGAGTTTATATACTGCATATGTGTTGGCTGGAGTTAGATATGAGAAGTCTTACTAATTTCTTAACAAGGTGTTTTAATCTATAAAAAATGATACACTTTTAATTATTATACCATTATGGATCTAGAAGGTCATATTAAGGCAAGGGAGAATTAAATATTGATTTTATTACTTTTTTTTCTTTAATCTTTCTTCAGCTTCCTTATCTTCTACACTTTTCATTCAGCTACTTTTCATTCTGTCATTTAAATTATGTCAATTTAAATTTTTAATTTAAATTATGTCTTCTTTTCTTTGTTCCTTTTCATTCAAATGTGGTAGTAGTATTTCTTCTTCTACTCCATCAAACTCTACGCTAAATGATGAGGAATCAAATTCATCAACCTCCAAACGAATTTTTAAAGAAGAAATTTCTTTTCAAAATATAAACCAGAAAATTGATTATTAGAATTTATTTCCAATCACATCAAACGTGCTTTATCAAACTCAGGATAAGAAATGGTACTCCAAATCTGATTACATAATCAGAACAATAGAACAATCAATTCCTGTCCAACTAGAAAAGGAAGATTTTTTCCTTCTCTCATGTAAATCAATTGAAAAACATGAACGAGATTATAATTTTTTACATATCGGATGTGTTCAAGTTGCCCTTAAACCTCTTATTCATAAGGGATTAATTGTGTTTGGACTGGTATGCCTCACGGATACCAGACATTATAACTTTGCTGACTCTCTGCTAGCGGCTGCAGAAGTTGGTCTTGATAATGGACCTGTTTACTTTAACTACTATCTAGATCGGATGGTAGATTTAAAGGATGAACATGTCCTTGAAACCCTTAAACTTAAAATCAAATTAAACGGTTTGAACATAAAAATAGGATCTATACCTGTTACCCTAATATATAGGATACAATACAAGGTCCTAAATTCATCCATTTTAATGGTACAAATTCCTCCAGAAAATGGCCAAACGATAGTCTTTTTTACTGACCATGCTAATGCAAACTTAACTATTCCCAAAACAATTATGTGGAAAGATGTTGACCTACCTGATGACTAGGTTATGGAAAAGGCCACACAAGTTATCCCTAAACTATGAGTAGAATCATACAAACTTCTAATGGGACTGTTAAATTATCATTTGATAGACCTAGGAAATCTTATAGTCAAACTATTAGGAATCAGTATTCAATATATGAAGACTGCAGATCTGTTAGGACAAAGTCATCAAGGTACTCCTGTTCTTCACTACCACAAACCCTGTCTGTCATATATATGCCAACACCAACACCAATAGCACCATCAGTAGCCACCTAACCAGCTACTAATGTTTCAATTCAAGGAATTGACAATACTTCAAATATTCCTCAAGCAAGCTATGAAAAGGATGAAGACTTAAGTTCAATTGAGTCTCCAACCTATTCATCATTAGGGGAACCTTATGTTATAAATGTTTTGGAAAATGTTTTCCAAATTGACAAACCAACTTTGCAAAAGGAATTTTACTCTGAGAAATATACCCTTCAGAGAAATAGGTTTTTAGAAAATTTCAAAGGATTTGTTAGAACAAATGTTCAAGAAAACTTTTACAGATTCCTTGAAAAGGTACAAGTGAATATTCCATTTTTTGATTGGTTTGACGCATACGCTCAAGATCAAGAATTGGAATATCCATTTCTTCAAACTGTTAATATGACAAAAAAAGATTGGAAAACTTCTGAAGGTGAAATTATTTCTTCTGAGTTTCTTCCACCAAAACCCATGTAGATCCCACAAAGAATAGATGATAAAGGTCAACCTATTCTAGCTACACCATTCAAATTCAAAACTATTGGAAACCCATTAATCCAAGAGATATTCAAAATATTGTTGAATAGAAGAATTACACTAACCAATATCTTCAGGTATTGGGTGATTATGTTGTTTGAACACCAATTTCTTCAAATAAACTCAAACCCAACATTCAAACTCCACTTTTTAAACCTTTTCAAATAAACCCAAAAATTAGGACAGATTTTCAAACCAAAACTCGGTCTAATTTAATAAAAAAGGTTGAACAACAAATTAGCCAACTCCAAACCACAACTGTCCTTGAAACACCTCAATCATCGTCATCCAAATCCAAAGATGTCATGAATTTTGAACAAGTTTCCCAAACCAAAGAAACTGACTCTGACCATTCTGAGTCAAGTAGTTCTCAACTTCAAATCAACCAACAACATTGGAAACGGCCTTCAAAACTCTATTACTATAGAGCCAACCCTCCAGATATTTTGGTTGAAGAAAGAATAAACCAAAACTTTAAATCTTTTAATGCTGACAACATCTATGAATGGAATATAAATGGTCAAAGCAAATCAAACATCCTCCAAATTCTTCAACAAATTTCAATGGTAAGCATAGCTTACCAAACCCAAAATGAATTTTCAAATGAAATAATCACTAACATTTTAGTTTCTGGTTTTACTGGACAACTTAAGGGATTGTGGGATAATTATCTTTCTGCTAAAGATAAAAATTCTATTTTTATATATATTAAAATTGAATATGATGGAACACCCATTACATTTAATGGTCAACCCATTCTTGATTTTATAAACATCCTTATTTTTCGAATAATTAAACATTTTGTTGGCGATCCTTCCATTTGGAGAGATCGATCAGCAGAACTCCTCTCAAATCTTAAGTGCATGACTCTATCTGATTTCAGATGGTACAAAGATACATTCCTGTCCAGACTACTCACAAGAGATGATGTCAATCAACCTTTTTGGAAAGAAAAATTTCTCACTAGATTAACTACATCTTTGGGTAATAAAGTTAGAGAGAAATTTAGAAACCAAAATGATGGCAACATTCCTTATGAGCACTTGACATATGGTCAATTAATCTCTTATGTCCAAAAAAATGCTCTTAAAATTTGTTACGATGACAAAATCCAATATCAACTTGCAAAAGAAAAGGCTACAAGTTGCAAGAATTAGGAACGTTTTGTGAGCAATTCGGATTTCTTGCTTGTAAACAATCCAAACCTCACCATAAACCTTACCATAAAAAACAAAAACACATTGATCAAAAATATAAACACAATACACCTCCTCATAGGCTCAAACAAGAATTTCAATCCATACCAAAGATTGATTTTCCCGAATAGTCAAAGGTTTCTTGTTTCAAATGTGGTAAACCAGGCCATATTTCCAAATATTGCCATTTGAATCAAAAATTAAAGAAAAACAAATGTATTGAGCAACCTCTTCTTGAATAGATAAACAATCTTTTGATTTAAACTTCTGAATTTGAATCTGAAAGAAGTTCCTCTGAAGACCTTAATAATATTCAAAATGAAGATCTTCCAGAAAACTTATCTTCAAACATTAATGTTATCATGAAGGAACAAGATTTACTTCTTGATATCATTAACAAACTTACAAATTCCGAAAATGGAGAATATCTGTTTAAACTAAGAGAAATTCTCAATCAAACTTTGAGCTCTTCGAATTCAAAACCTTATGTTCTTTTTAAAAAATATGATTTAACAGAAGTTTTAAACAAATTCAAACATTTTGTTAAACCAACAACCATCCAAGATCTTCAGTATGAGGTAAATAACCTTAAAAATGAAGTATGTCTTATTAAACTTCAATAAGATACACATGCAACTGCCATATCCCAAATTCAGGATATCCAACTTGCATCTAAATCTCAAACTGAAGGGCAACAACAACTACCATTTGATCATGAAGAGGAGGCTTTTTCTGAACCATTTTTAAACTTGATTTCCAAAATAACAGTCCAAGAATTTTATGTTCATGTAAAAATCATTATTAATAATGATTTTATTTTGGAATATACTGTTTTGTTGGACATAGGAGTTGATTCTAATTGTTTTAAAGAAGGAATCATTCCTACAAAGTTTCGGTTGAAAAAACAACTAAAAGGTTTAATGGCCTTAATGGCTCACGCCTATATCTCATATACAAATTTTCAAATGTTGTTATTGAACATGAAGGTTTAAAGATTAAAACCTCATTTGTATTGGTTAAAGATATGGGAACCCAGATTATTCTTGGGGCACCATTTGTAAGGCTTTTATTCCCATATATGATTGATGAAAATGGAATTTCAAAACAACATCTGGGTAAAACAATTCTATTTCCTTTTACTCAAAAACCCAGGGTTAAAGAATTAAATATTCTTTCTTCAAAACAATAGCAAATTAATTTTTTGAAGGAAGATATTTCTTTCAAACATATAGAAACACAATTATGTCAAATACAAGTTAAACAAAAAATTCAAACTTGTCTTGAAAAAATTCATAAAACTATTTGTTTAGATTTACGAAACACATTTTTGAATCACAAAAAACACATGGTTGATTTGCCTTACAAAACAAGTTTTTCTAAAAAACAAATACCAACTAAAGGACAACCTATTCAAATGACTGCAGAACTTCTTGCAACCTGTAAAAAGAAATTCAAGAACTTCTGAAAAAAAGATTAATTCACGAATCTTGAATTCTATGGTCTTGTGCTACTTTTTATGTAAATAAAAATGCAGAGATAGAACGTGGAGCTCCTAGACTTGGAATCAATTACAATCCTTTAAACGAAGCATTGCAATGGATTAGGTATCCAATCCCAAACAAATCTAATTTAGTAAAACATTTGTATTCTGCAAGAATATTTTCAAAATTTGACATCAAATTTGGATTTTGGCATATTCAAATTTTTGAAAATGATAGGTATAAAACTGCTTTTACTGTGCCTTTTAGTTAGTATAAGTGGAATGTTATACCTTTTGGATTAAAAAATTCTCCTTCTAAATTCCAGAGGATCAGGAACGAGATCTCTAATGATTATGGTCAATTCATTATTGTTTACATCAATGATGTATTAATTTATTCTCATTCAATAGATCAACATTTTAAACATATTTGCAAATTTATTTAAATTGCAGAAACAAATGGTTTTGTAGTTTCTAAACCCAAAATTAGTCTTTTCCAGACTAGGGTTAGGTTTCTTGGTCATTGGATTTACCAGGGATATATAACGCCAATCGAAAGAGCAATTCAATTTGCTGATAAATTTCCTGATCAAATCATTGATAAAACTCAACTTCAATAATTTTTGGGATGCTTAAACTATGTTGCTGGGTTCATTCCTCATTTTAGCAATTTTATTAAACTGCTTCACCAGCATCTCAAAGCAAGTCGTCCTCTGTGGACAGATGCTCATTCAAACATTGTTAAGCAAATCAAACTACAGGTTAAGGAGCTTGCCTGTCTTAGCCTTCCTGATCTCTCTGCTTACAGAATTATTGAAACTAATGCCTCTGACATTAGTTATGGTGGCATTCTCAAACAGCGTATAGACGGTAAAGAGAAAATTGTATCTTTTACGTCTAAATGTTGGAAGACTTCACAGCAGAATTATTCCACAATTAAAAAGGAAATTTTGGCAATTGTCTTGTGCATTTCAAAATTTCAATATGATCTTTTAAATCAAAGGTTTTTAGTACGCATTGATTGTAAATCATCAAAAGATGTTTTACAAAAAGATGTTAAAAACCTTACACCAAAATAGATTTTTGCCCATTGGCAGGCAATTTTAAGTGTTTTTTAATTTTAACATTGAATTCATCAAAAGCACTTCAAAGTCCTTACCAGATTTTCTCACCTGAGAGTTTTTACAGGGTAGGTAGATTTGAGAGAAAACCATTCTGAGTGCAAACACCCCAAAATGCCCAGAAAAACAAAAGAACTGAATGATAAGCCGGATGATAAACAAAAGGGTATCATGCAGGATGCCCAAAGTCAAACAGTCTCTAGTAATCAACTAGAGGCAATTATGCAGTAACTTTTGTAGCAATACAGATCTCAAACACAAGGATCCCAGAAGCAACAGAAGCAATCTCAAATGGAGTCATCCACTCCATATTGGTCATCAATCTAGAAATCTCAAATGAAGGCTTCTTCAACAAAAACGACTTTAGAGTCTTATGTACAAGCTCATGCCCAGAAGAAGCTTCCACTACAACTTGGGGACAAGTATTGCAGAGAAACCAAAAGCTCTTCCTCTAATTCCTCAAGGTAGTATGACTAAACAGGAGTATGATTTACTAAATCAAGTACTTTCTAAGTTACAGGTTCAGCCAAAATGTTCTGCTCCTCCAACTAAAAAACAACTGATGACTGCGGCTTCTTCATCTAAAGAAATTGTCAGTCAAATCCAAACACAAGCTAGCATGGACATGCCTCATTTTCACAAATAAAACTATGTAAGGCATATTGTCCAGGTGGAACCAGAGTTCTTCCACCAAATCCAAACCAAGTAGCCCTAAATATTATCCCCTCTGGATTTCATTTTAAGCCTACAGATTTGAGAAAAACTAGAGAATATTATGAGTTAGTTTTAGTTCATTCTAAGTCTATCAAGATAGATTAGCAAAAGAACAAAAAGGATAAATCATTAATAACTCATTCTACTCTTCAAATTTTGAAAGTTCTCACCCCTTCCTAGTAGGGATAAGATTTATATAAACTACAATTTTTTGGGATAAAATATGAACATGAAGGATATAAATATTGGGATCATGTTGATGCATGGTCTAATGTCTTTTGGATTTTTAAACATACCTGGTTTATTTACTTCAAAACCAAAACCAAGTAACATTTTCCTTAATAGTTGTACATTTGTGGGGATTTTTTGGTCCAGTACTATAAATTCTTCTACCAAAGGTAATACAAGCCTTTGAATTATTTAAACAAAAAGTTAACATTGGTGAGGATTCTTTTCTAGTTGATCTTTACTACTTTTCAAAATTATTTGTATCCTGGATTTTCTCTTGGGGTTACAGATTTTCTCCAACAAACGAAGGATCAATACTCCTGCTAGTACTACAAAGAATGCCTTCTGTAAGATGGTGGGCAAGATTTGATATCACTTAAATCAACACAAAAGTAGTAGAACGGTGGTTCAAGGAAAATCCTCAACATCTCAGCATGACAAAACAGAGTAAATTCCTAAATCAGAAATCGAGGATCCTGTCTATCCTAGCAACAACTATGAACAAGACTAATCAAATCAACCAACTCAATTCAATGCTACAAATCCTTCAACAACAAGATCAAACTCCTTTGACTAGTCAACCAGTTTCTTCATCAGCCTCAGACAATCAGGAGGATGACGACTAAGAATTTTTTGTTGATTGACTAAGCATACCCAAAGACTTAGCATTATTATTTTCGTTAAGTTTTTGTTGTAATTAAACAAGCACTGTAGCATAAAAAATCCATATAGTGTCATTGTAGTATCGGCAAAATAGTGTCACTGTAGTGTCAACAGTACTGTGTAAATAGTGTTATGATCGAAACTGCTCTAATAGTGCCAGTCACTAGTAGGTTAAAGGTCAAAACACTATTCAAATAGTAACATCATATGTCTATAAAGACAAGCCATTCTTACTAGCTTGGACGAGTTTTGGTTCCAAAGTTTTGGAGAGAGAAGTTTAGAGAGACAAAGTTACTTCCTCCTTCCTTCCTCATTCTTCTTCCTATCCCTTCTACTTGTAATTGTTTATATTTTCAATAAATTATTTAGATTTTATTCACTTGCATCATATCCTTTCCCTTCTTCTGATGAATTGATAGGCAGATTCTATGAATTGAGTTTTATAGGTTCTGCCTCCTTTCAGTTCATTCACCTTAAGGTTCATTCCAGAGCATCTCCTTTGCATGCAAATTTAATTTTAATCATGTGTTAAGAAGTCTATCTTCTTCCTTACTCTACTCCTTTCTCCCTTCTCTTTCTTGCACCTTCCGGGGCACCCCTCGATCTTGGTAAAAAAGGGACGCCTAAAGTTGTGACTGTAGGTGTCCCTTTTTTAACGGATGTTAAATACCATATTTTACTACGTCGCTCATATAGGCGTCCCCTCATAAAAGGATATAGAAAGGGCCAAAAAATGGACGTTGAAAGTATTTTCTATAGTAGTGGTTCCCTTACAATGGCGTTACTTGTTTGTGTGTACATTCAAGCAAGCCTATGCTTAGGAAATTAAATTGGGAGGATCAGAATACAATGATATTAGAAACATATAGATAATTAAATCATATTCTTATAATAGATGTTACATACAACAACAACCATCTATCCATAAATGTTCAAATGATTGTGATCGTAGGTTACTTATAACATTCTCAAGTATTCTGAGAATAATCTCTTTATGTATTCTAAAAGAATCACATGCTTAACCTAGTTGATCATATCACACATCTGAATAATGGTGATTGTGTTATGTGTAATACCTTGAGTCAAAAATACACAAGCAATAACACCTTATTTATCTTGATGGACTTAAAATGAACTAAAATTAACTCATAATATAGATGACTAAACTCCCACTAATCTAATGATACAAACAAGATAATGATGCTGTCAACCTTATCGTTATGTGACTGCATCATAACACCTTATTTATCACTAATGTGAGACATGCTTGTGATCACAAAATTTATGATGCAAAAAACTAAACATTGCGAAATTGGTTATTTTCTGCAACAGTATCCAAAAAACTAAAATTTTATGAATCGTGTGCTTCCAGTTGGCTAGAGGCCAACTAGACTCGATAAGGGTTCTATAGCCTTTAGAATCACACCAATTTAATGTCTAAAAATTTAGTTATGATTTTTTAAAAGTTGGACAGAAAATCTACTAGAAATTCCAAATAATCCGAAAATGGAAAAAAAGTTGTTGCAATCTTATAATTATGGGAAACTTTATTAAAGCATATTTGCATTCATCCTCTTCCCATTTCGGTAAAGCCATGTCTGAAATAAGAGAAAGAAAGTTTGAGAGAGTTTAGAGAGAAGGAGAAGAAAACTCACAAGGTTGGTTGATTTCTTTGGTGAATTCGTTCCTAATGTATATAACTTTTTCTTGAGCTCCTCTTTTATGTGATTTAAGATGTTGGAAGCTAGAATTTTGGTGTTAAAAAGGCTAGGTTTTTTGCCACATTAGGAAAGGCAAAAGGGAGCTTGAGGTAACTTCTGAAACTTTAATCATTGATTGTTTTGGCTGTTGTGGACAATTTAATTGGTGAAATTTCGCTGGATTGTCTTTGGTTTTAAATTTTGGAAATGAGAAGGCCTAAGGGTTATGCTACCAAAATTTGGTCTAAATGGTAGTTCCAACCTAATTAAATAGTTAATAAAGTGGTTAGGAGTAGAAAGGAACACGTCTGCAGAGTCGAAATCGAAAAACCCTAATTTTTCCAAGGGAATTTGAGGATTTTAGCTAGGGGTAGAAATGGGGCTTAGAGTTAGATTTTCAATGATTTGATGACTCTATTAAGTTCAGGAGGGAAAATTAGATGGGGTTACAGTTGGTCACTTTTCCAGAAAAGCCTGAAAAAGCATAATTACGAAAACACCCCTGAAACCTTGAAATAGGGGCTACCAAGGGCATTTTTTTTCATTTGGTAGTGAATTTTGTAATTTTGAGTTTGGAAATGGATTCCTTGGGTGAAATTATGTCAGAATAGCATAGGTCAAAATTTTGAGAAAAGTATAGCTGGACCGGGTACAATGACGCCAAGCCGGGACCTTGGGGGCATTTTGGTAAATTTTCACCATTGGCTAATATAACTACACTAAACACTATGGAAGTGCCTAAAATGATACATGAATGGGTTTTGACATAATTCCTGTACATGTATATTTTAGGACTGAGTTGGGAGCCTAAGCTTGGCACGTTTTACTAGGCGCACGTTTCGAGGCAAGAAAGGGTTAAGGTAGGGACTACTATCTCTCATACACTATGTGAATATTTATATGATGCATGTTACTATATTCTGTGATATGAATAATGAACAAACACTATCTAGATGTGGTGTGGGAAGAGTATATGTACAGTCCGGTGGGAAGAGGATAGTACCATTCGGCCTAGTAGGACCCAGCTATGATACATAATAGTGTCTGGGGCATATTACCTAGATGTGGTCTAGGACCTAGCTAAGGTAAACTGGTATTACCTAGCTGTAGTCAAGGACTCAGCTGAGGTACACGTAGGGGTTTCAACTATACAGTTGGCCCTAAATTTTGTGAACACACATAAATGATGTGAAATTTCATTTTGCTTGATACAGTGCATTGTATATTTAATTCTCATATTTTATATGCTTGATCGTATGTTACTTATGGGATTACTTAGAATCTCACCCCTTTTTATAAACAAAAATGTCACAGTGGGTGCCAGTGGCTCAAAAGGCAAGGATATAGACATGGGGAACTAAAGGGCACGTTTCCTGAGACAAAGACATTAGTTATACATAGTCTTTAATTTTGAATATTTATAGAATTGTATATATTACCTAACCCTAAAGGGATTTCCTCAATGTAATCATGTACTATATATCATTATTTTCACACTATTCCTATGTTGTTGACCGAACTGCGCGCAAGCACTCTGAATAATGAGATTATATTAATTCCTTCTTGATAGAGAACTTTCAGCAAACAACTTTCTTTGTATTGCTCAATGTTGCACGCCAACAACTTTACAAACATCTATATGTTTTTGTCTGCTTTAAGATCTGACATATCTATAATAAATTAATGCATTTATTTGGAATTTATGGTCACTCTCAATATTTATATTTTAGTCAGATTACTTGAAGTACATGATATATAGTTGACAGTAATTTCCAAAGTCTTAACCCAATATATTGATAGATTGAAGTTGTATAATAAGAGCACCATCTATCAATTTGAAATATCCCTTGTTTGTGTTGAGATACTCTTCATAACAATTGACAGAGTCCTTAATATTGATACTTCTTATGTCAAGCTTGACCAATTGAGAATTTCATCACTTCATTATGTTTCACATTTACCTCAATGAGGAGAGTGCCATGTGAAACCAATGTTCCATTATGATTAGAGGTTACAATATGTTATCTGTGATCATCCATAATGAGTTTGTTCACTCCTACTAGTCATGCCATTTCTTAATAATTTGGCATTTCAAAAAACTACACAACTTCTAAAATGAAATGGACAGTTCATTAGAATTCTCAAGACCTCTCTGCATATTCACCAAAATATGCAATCTTAGTCTCTCGAGAAGTTTTCCTTCCACACTCTTTGATTTATAAGACAATTCTATATAAATTGAGCTTCCAACTTTTATATTTTTATAGGGTTTATACATAAATTTAATGGAAACTCATCTAAGATATATAGTTGTCTTGAGTACATTCCTTAAGGGGAAAACCTATAGGCTAAGTTACCACCCCTAATCATGTATTCATCATGTCATCCATCTCTTCTAATTGACTTCACTCTATTAATCTATTTACTAGATGGAATTACCAAATTTTTCTTTATATACTCTAAAAGTGTCTAAAGACACTACTTAATGATAAAGCAAATAGCATCAGGTATTGTAAAGAGTCAAATATAAGGTATGAACTATTTTATTTGTTAGAACATAACCACTAGCAAGTGCTTATCCATTACTGTAATATACCAAATTTCATAACTGTTAAAACATGTAAAATATATAATTAGTGGAATAAAATAACTACCAATATCTATGAATAAAGGTAGAGCCACTCTCGAAACTCCTAAATACCTATTATGTCATTTACAGAAATCAAGGAGCCAAATTGTAAAATATGAGTGTAAGTAGTCAGAGGAAAATTCGTCGGTGGCCGTAAGGCATAGTGGTTCCATCTTCAAGGTTTGAGGGATCAGGCGTCATGTGGCGTGCCTCGATATGAGTGCCATGGTCCCAAATAGGATTTTGAGTAGTAAGCACCGATAAAGTAACTTTATTAAAGTAATATTAATAAAGTATGCAATGATGACTCATGATGGCATACCTTTTTTATTGGCCAAATAAGAGCTTGACATGTGTCCCTTAATGATGACAAAGTACAAAGCCACTTTTATTTTGGCCAAATGTGGAAGTGATAAGTGTCCCTCATCATTACACCACATTTATGCTTTTTTTGTTTGCATCCCCAGAGAGTGCCACCTAGCTCCTGAGTCTGGGGAATCTACCGGTCCTTGGTCCAGTCAGATACGTAACTTTCTCAAACACTGAGCTAGGAGACTGTGGAAATTGTTAGGCCCCTTCCTTCCCCTGACCATCTTGGCACCACCTAAGAGAGAGAAAGAGAAGATGAGAGCCTTGGATGACACATGTCATCTTGTAGAGCAATCACTTAACACATGGCACCACAAGAAGCACCTAAAGCTAAGATGCAATCTCCTCCCCCCATTTCCCTTAATAAATTCGGCCAAAGGCCTAGAAAGGGAGGAAAAATCTGAAAATACACACAAAATTGTTAGAGGAGAGAGGAGGAGTGAATAGTAACTTTTCCTCAGTACTGGAGCTGATTCCTACCCGAATCGCCGTTATCATCTGGTAAGTCCTTTAGGAAACTTTCCCTACTCACTATAAGCTTCAATTCTATAGTCTCAGATTTCTCATATGAGGTGTTTTGTGTTAGTTAGTCAACCGGAGTGCTACCGGAATACTGAACAACTTGCAAAAACGCATAGAGGTAAGCCTAGGCTTTGTTTTGAATAAATTGGATTGTTGTTTGGATAAGTATTCTTGAGGGTGGGTACTGTTCATAATTTTGGAAAAAGGTGTTTTTGGAGGCTTAACTATGATTTAATTGTGTATTTATGGCTAGATGATGATTTATGATGATATTGGACCAAATGGTTAGAAGAAATCCTGTTTTGGAGATTTTGAGGAAAAAAAAGGGGTTTGTTTGGTTAGGGCTTAAGGGGCTAAAGTTGTATGATTTTGATGATTTTGACATTACCATTGTGTTTAGAATGCAAAAATGTGTAGGGAACAATCCTGTTTGTAATTTTAGACTATTGGAAATATACATTGAAAAACCAACAATGCTGCCAGTGTGTGTCCTATGCAAGGCAGTCAGATTACACGACATTTTTAAATATATAAATGATGTCCAAAATTGTGAAAATTTCCATTCTAATAATAGACAAGTCAATATTTAAATTGATATATAATTTGTGTCATTTAGATGTGTGTGCTGGGAGTTATGCATTTTCAAAGTTTAGCTTGGAAAACTGGAGAATTCTGGGAGCAGTAAGCAATAAAGTGGATATTATATTGACATGTATCCAAAACTATAATGACTACATTTTTCCTTGAAACTAAACTTATTGGAGTTCCCTAGAATTAATGGTGAATTTTTGAAGCTGATAGGACAAGCTGGCAAAATTAAGAACAAGGGTAAAAATGAAAATGTAATAGCACTAGGTAATTAAGTGGAACCTTAAGGGTAAAGCTAACTAACTTGGGATAGTTGGGACGCTTTGACTTTACTTTTGGCTTAGTACTCTAACTTTAAGGACAACCAACATAAGTGCTTAGATTTTAAGAGAATTAGACCAAATAATAATTTGTCATCTGTAAATTCTAATTATAGGACTCATAGCTATCTGGAATCTAAGACCTGCTCGAGCTCTGGGAAATAGTTGGATATTTCTCAAGGGAAACGACCAGGTAGTAAATTGTCTTTCATATGTTTATAAGATACACTGCATTTTTTGTGAATTCATCATGAATTGCCTAACACATTCTGATTCTGCGGGGCGGTCACCCGGGGCCTATTGCACGAGTAGATACTCAGGCCAATGTAATGTTCTGTAACGCACGAGTGGATATTTGGGGCCTATTGCACTGGTTATACTCAGGGCCATGTGATATACCTAGCACTTGGTGATATATGAATTGCATGTATGCGCTGAATGCTGTTGTGATGATTCTACTATATGATTGACTACCTGTTACTTTTAGGATTCTTTTGAATCTCACTCTTTTTTTTATAAACCAAGCTATAGTACAGGGAGACAGCTCAAGAGGCAAGAAGGTAAATACGGATAGTTAGAGAATTAAGCAGCAAGAGTTTAATTTGTTGTTGGTTGTCTTTTTTAAGTATTTTGGATATTTTTGGGACTATATATGATTACATAACTATGTAAACCTAACAATAGTACAGTAGTAGAACTAGTAGTACCAGTAGCTTAGTAGAAGAATAGTGACTATACATATAGATAACATTTCTGTTTGACGAAGGAATATTAACTAAGAACACTTTATGAGATATAAGCAGAGATACGCTCGCATACTCGGAAGTTGTGAACATATTTTCAAAGTAAGTTTTAATCTGAGATTGAACTTTGGTTCCATAACCGATTTCACTACTATTTTGCACTCATCTAAGTTTGTTGGACATAAGGTGTTATAATTACTGCCTCTAATCAAGCCTTTAACTATAGACACATTAAACTTTATATGTCTATTTCTTTATGGCTTTGAAAGTGGTAGCTTGATATCCCTCACTTAGAATCTCATTCTTTTCCAATTATGAGAAAAAAAATACACACATTTCCAATGAATACCTACTACCCATCCATGTATTCATGAAAAGGAGTAATGTCTCGTGAGGAAATAAATTGAGGATTTGTTTCACCAACATTGATGGAGACATGTTACCCTATTATGGAGAATCACTTTATAGTCAACAAAAAATGCAATAACATTTATGAGAATTTATAAATTTGTCCTTCAGCCTATAAACAACCATTGACTTCTTTCTACTCTTTATGTACTTAAGATAACCATCTTTTAATTAAGATTACTTTATTGAGACAATTATATCTCATTTCTCATGACAACATCATAAATACTAGAACTTTTCTTAATGTCAATTTTAATCCAATGGAAGGAGTAATATTTATCTTCTTATAGGCTTAACAATTGTCTCTAATAAACTATATCAAACTAAACAATTGAACAAATAACATCATGCTGCAAGGTCAAATAAATTCATATTACTAAAGTCTATATGTAGGAAAAGATATTAGCATAGTATGAATTTATCTCGAACTGATGAAACTAGAGTGCAGTATATGTCTTGATACCTTTGGGCTTCTTAGAAAATATAAAGCCATTTCTATTTCATCCTAATTATATCTATGATTATAATTATCTACTTGTGGGTAAAGATTAATTGCAACCACACATTTAATTACAATTAATGTCTTTAAACTTTAATGTGATGTATTTTGTTTGTTAGAACAAAATAGAGTGCATCTACTTAGTAAGGATGTTGTGGATATTCCTCAATTCTATATGCTCATCACAAAGACATCACACCATTATATTGTGTATATTAATTGTGCTTATAATCATAATTTGATATGGTAAAATCTTATGTGATTAACTATGCATACAACACACTGATGGAAAAATGACTTTTTAGAATAGTTAAAAATAGCTTTTTAGACCAATTTTAGATGAGGTCTTAATACAGCCAATCTAAAAAGTCTTATACTTTTTAGACCAGTCAAGCAATTGGTCTAAAAAATAACTTTTTAGATGGGTTGTCATAACAACCGGTCTAAAAGGACACACTTTTTAGATCGGTTGTTTGGACAACCGGTCTAAAAAGTTTGTTGTACCTTTTAAGACATGTTGTCCAAACAACCAATCCAAAAAGTGTTTTAAGATCGGTTGTCATAACAACTGGTCTTAAATGTATCATGTTTTTTCCTTGTTTGTTGATCATGCTAGTATACCCAAGAGTAATCTCTTTAAATGTCACAACTTTAGCCTACAATTTTTTTCTTTACTTCTTTTCCACTTGACTTTAATGGCTTCCCAAGGTCACCATTTGTGTTCACATACTCATTTTCTCTCTTTTGCCTCTTGTTGGATGAAATTTATGGCCTATTGGAAGAGGATTATTGTAATATCCCGAATTTTGAGGCTTGAGCTTAGAGAATAAGCCTGAGATTAGTGGATTGCTAAGCCCCGGTTTAGCAAGATCCCAAATTGTGATTAGGGTTTAATGACTACAAAAGTGGACGTGGTTAGTGATTAATGAACCCTTTTAGAGAATATAAAGAGGATTGTAGTCGCTTGTGTTATGAGCAATGCCAAAACCCTGTATTTGAGTTCAATTGTGGATTAACATCCAAATTGACTTAGAATAGAGGGAAGAATTGAATGGTGTATTGTGATGGAAATTGTGTCATGTTGTGGTATTTAATCATTGGAATTGTTTTAAATTGGATTGGACACATTGGTTGCAAAACTGGAAATGCTGTCTAGTGAAACTCTATTCTGGGCTGTCAGTTTGTGTGAACGTTTTGAATGACCAAATGGTGTCTAACAATTATGAAACTTTCCAGTCTTATAGTTCATATCTCAAGCTTCAAAATGGACATATAATTTGTGCCATTTCATGTTGGGAACTGAGAGATATGACTGTCCAAAGTTTGAGGTCGAAAATGGACTCTGTTTTGGGGCAGTGATGACATTTGTGTAATTCTGGAATTTTGTGGTGATTTTTAGTATTGGTAAATATTTTTCCTATAAAGAGGACTTCAATACCTTTCATTTGGCTTTGGAATCACCTCATTTCGATTTTTCTAGAATTAGTTATGATTTTTCAAAGTTTGGGCAGAAAATCTGCCAGAAAATCCGAAAATGGGAATTATGACATCATCTCAATACAAGATGACATCAGCATGGAATTAAAAGCATTTCCACCATCTTCATCAGCCATTTCACGACCCCATTCCAGAAAAAAAGACGTGAGAGAGAGCTTGGAGAAAATAGAGAGAAGGAAGGAGAAGTCTCACAAGGTAGGTCGATTTCTTCGGTGAATTCGTACCTAACGTGTATAATCTTTCTCCTAAGCTATTCCTCTATGTGAATTAAGGTTTTGAAGCAAAGAATTTCATGGTTCAAAGAGGCTAGGGTTCAGCCAAATTTGGAAAAAGCTAGTGGGAGCTTGAGGTAACTTCCAAACTTTCGTATATTGCTTATTCTGGTTGCTGTGGGCAATTTAATCGGTGAAATTTCGCCGGATTGCCATTGGTTGTAAAAATGGAAAATGGGTTTCCCTAGGGGTTATGCTGCCCAAATTGATACTAAATGGTAGTTGTGACCTAATGGAATAGTCAATAAAGTGGTTAGGAGTGGAAAGAAACACGTTTACGGAGCCGAAACCGAAAAACCCCAATTTTCCCCTTAAAACCCATATATTTCGGCCAGCATTGTAAATGGGTCTTGGAGTTGGATTTTCAATGATTTGATGATTCCATTGGATTCAGTGGGCGAAAATAGGTGGGGTTACAGTTGGGCACTTTTTCGGAAAAGGCCGAGAAAGCATAATTACGGAAACGCCCCTAAAACCCTAAAAGTAGGGCTGCCAAGGGCAATTTCGTAATTTGACATTGAATTTGATAATTCCGAGTCGGGAAATGGATTCCTTGGGCGAAAATATGTAAGAATAGCCCATGTCAAAGTTTCAAGAAAAGTACAGCCGGACCGGGTACGGCGGGGCCGGGCCGGGTCCCCGGGGGTATTTTAGTAAATTTTCAATATAGCCTCATATAACCCCCAGAAACACTATGGAAGTGTCTAAATGGTACATTTGACATTGTAGGATCGAATGTGAAGCCCCGAGTTGCTGGCACGCAAATCGAGGAGAAAAGACTGGAGGTAGGGGACTTACCTTACTTGCATGTATTTGATATCTTTGCTTGTGTAGTGATGTATGTGATTGCTTTACTTGATTGTGTAGAGCATATTTGAATAAATGAAGCTCTGTTTCTGTTTTGCTGTGGCCATAGTTTTGTTACATGAAACTTTGAGCATACAGAAATGTCATTATGTGGCATGCATCTAGATAAAGCTAACATGTCATACACATAGCATCTATCATGCATGCATTATGGTATCTGTTTCCTACTGAGATTCTCTCGAATCTCACCCTCCCCTACCAACAATTTAGACAGGGTAGGTGGATCGAGGATGGAGTAAGCAATCAAAGGCGACGGAACTCGTTCGGGTTGTAATCTTGTGATAGGTGGTTATCAATGCATGTTTAGGATGAGTATATTTGGTTATGTATTTGAAATGAGTTGTTGGATATTTGTATATGTATGAGAAAGATTTGTGTAATCCCCATATGAGGGCTTGTATGGGCGAATGTGCCCTATAAAGCTCGAGTTAATATATGGAACCCGGGAGTTGCCGGGATTACATTGTGTACTCTGATTTGTTATGAATGTGATATTCCGCGTAGTAATTGTATTCGAAAAGTGATTATGAGACCAAGTTTATAAATGATTTTGAAAGGAAATTGTGAAAACCCCGTCATGTGATGGGTTAGTAAAATGTAGTTTTGTTTCTTATTGGTCTCTATTTCACTTTAATTGCGTATTTCGGATATTAATTACGGCAGGGGGTTACATTTTGGTATCAGAGCTGCAGTTCCTGGCAAAAATGGGAATTTGCTAGGATAGTGGCAGTAGTTGCTGCCTTAAGTCATAGAGAATGACTTTGTTTGTTGTGGTATACATATTAAGGTCCCTGCTGGTTGTGGCTATATGTGATCTGTGGACTGTGTATACATTATTTGATTATCGGGGAGTGGTGAATCATTGTGGAATCGAAAGATATAATGGTTTACCTGAGCAATAGATGTGTAGATTCAGAGGTGGAGGTAATCAGACCCATCATCTGATTAGAGAACTAAGGAAAATGATTTCCTAGATGTGTGATATTGAGGTTCTAGGTTGATCATGGCTCCAACCTAGATGTTGGGTAGGTAACCCAAGGTGGTATGATGTTACATGTAGTGACGTCATACAGAGCTTGTGGGTGTAAAGGCCTTAAGACCTAGGGGACCGGTGTGCCTTAGGCTGGCAGAGATATTTGAATTTGAGTTGGAGTTGATGATGCTCCGTGAAACGAGGGAAGTGGTTTCCTGATTCAATTGAGGTTAAGACTTTGAGAACTAGATTGAATTGTGCTCCAAGGGTCAGACTCAATAGCTGGGCTGATTCTTAGGAGTTTGACTTGACCTAGATGGTCCGTGGTACCAGGATGTGGTACTAGATTGGAATTGAAATATGTGTCAGGTATCCTGAGGTTGCTAGTGTTCATCTAGCATAGGGAAAAGTGATTCTAAGAAGAATTTGAATTTGAAAGAGTTATCTACAAGGATTCGGAGTAGAGAGGGCAACCTACGGGGAGTTCTGATCGGAGAGGGCTACCTACGGTGACACCTGATCGGTTAGGCTATATGTGAGTCCTGGGTGAAATGTGAGTAACCCAGCTGCCTGCCAGGCTCAGTGTAAGGGCCGGCCAGCGGAGCCCTGATACGTAGTTGACCAGGGGGGTGGGCACTCTGAAGGGGTGTGACAATATAAAAAAAAATTGTGACAGCCACCGTGACGACAAACCCTAGTGTGCAGCTGCCGTGACGACGAACCTTAGTGTGCACTCGCCATGACGTTGAATCGTAGAATAGAGCTCTGGGAACGTTGGGAGTATGGGATCTCAACGAAGTGCTGGTTATGGCTTTGAATGATTCAAGTTGAATCGGGCCAAGGTCTGACGCAGATGAATATATGTTGTGAATGTTGTCAGTTGTGGTGGGAGATTCTTATGGGACTCCTGTTAAATCAACTTGACATTGTTAAAGCACAAATGAGGAGATTGACCTCAGAGTGTGCAGCGGAAGCGTGATGAATGTGATATGTTTGAGAATTGTGTTGAGCAGAAGCTCGAATTTGCAGAAAGTACAATGCGTTAGTGATGGCTTCGGGAGGTAAAACTTCGGGGTCAAGTTGTATTGTGAAAAGGGGTCTTGAAGGATCCCAGTACGTGAAAAGAGTTTGGGATATTGAAGGTGAAGTTGTTAATATGCCTGGTTCCAGCTTGTTGCAATTGTGCATTGTGAGTCTCTCACCTGCTGCCGCATGGGGTGATTCCTATGTCGGAGGACCGTGCCTTCGGGGCGGTGGTTATACGGGGGACAGGCTATTTGTGAAGGCCGACGGGCCATTTGTGAAAGCCAGATAGCTATATGAGCTATAAGGCTATGTGTATGCACTGCCACGCCAATAGTCCCTGAGTAGCTAGCAACGGTTCGGGTAAAGACTGTGTGTCTTCTCAGCGGAGAAAGGGGATGAGGGTGGAGTGTGATGTTGAAGCCGAAAGGCTATTTGTGAGCACCGCTACGCCAACAGTCCCTGAGTAGCTAACAACGGTTCGGGTAAAGACTGTGTGTCTTTCCTGCCGAGAAAGGGGATGAGGGTAGGGTGTGATAATGGATTTTCTTGTGAGTCCTGGGTGAAATGTGAGTAACCCAGCCACTGTCGCGGGGCATCCCCAGCGGGGGGTAAAACCGGGGTGGGCACCACCGGCATGGGGCATCCCTAGAGGGGGTAAAACCGGGGTGGGTGTGACAATAATTGAGTAACCTAGCCACCGTCGCGGGGCATCCCCAGCGGGGGGTAAAACCGGGGTGGGCACCACCGGCACGGGGCATCCCTAGAGGGGGTAAAACCGGGGTGGTTGTGACAATAAAATTGTGAGTCCGGTAACCCACGGGCATCCATCGGACGGGTGTGATGTGGGAGCCAGCCACGCAGCGGAAGCGTGGGCACCAATTAAGGGGGGTGTGACAATAAAAGGCGCCTGGATAGAAGAGATTGAGACTCTAGGTGGGCCATTACGGTCAGGTACTTTGGATAAAAGAAATTGAGATTCCGAAGTGACCAGATGATGTGATATTGTGTTGATACCCAAAAGTCCCGGTTACCACTAGCGGAGTCACTGGTGGGTGTACGGGTGAGGGCGACACCATGAAAGTTGATACAGATGTGATATTGTTGTGAATTCCCAAAAGTCCCGGTTACCACTAGTGGAGTTACTGGTGGGTGTACGGGTGAGGGTAAAGCTATGAAAGTGGATATAGCAGAAGCTGAATGTTTGTGTATACAGCTGAGGCTGTCGTTTGATGTATTGAGGTTGTGGTGTTTACTCCCAGAAGGGGTAACCAGATTGAGTTGAGCAGAGTGGTGGCCTATGCTGCCTAACTGCCAAAATCTTATGAGATGGCTCATGATTTAGAGCCTCCAGGTATTGTGGTTATGTGATCATAAAGTGTTGTGGCAATCGTATATGGAGGTGATTGCAATTGTTGGCAAATGTATAGTGATTGTGTTTGTGCGGCAATCGTGAAATGGGCCGATTGCAGTTTGTGGCAACTGAGTTGCATTCATTGTTGGAGATTCTTGCGAGAATCGAATCTGTGGAGTACCGTTTGTGTGGGTGGTCTAGAAGGGACCATCTAATGTGAAATGAATTGTGAAACGGTAGCTGTTGTGAAGAAGCATCCGTAGTTTGTGGATTAAGTGGTTCGACAAATTTCGAGGACGAAATTTATTGAACAGGGGGAGAAATGTAATATCCCGAATTTTGAGGCTTGAGCTTAGAGAATAAGCCTGAGATTAGTGGATTGCTAAGCCCCGGTTTAGCAAGATCCCAAATTGTGATTAGGGTTTAATGACTACAAAAGTGGACGTGGTTAGTGATTAATGAACCCTTTTAGAGAATATAAAGAGGATTGTAGTCGCTTGTGTTATGAGCAATGCCAAAACCCTGTATTTGAGTTCAATTGTGGATTAACATCCAAATTGACTTAGAATAGAGGGAAGAATTGAATGGTGTATTGTGATGGAAATTGTGTCATGTTGTGGTATTTAATCATTGGAATTGTTTTAAATTGGATTGGACACATTGGTTGCAAAACTGGAAATGCTGTCTAGTGAAACTCTATTCTGGGCTGTCAGTTTGTGTGAACGTTTTGAATGACCAAATGGTGTCTAACAATTATGAAACTTTCCAGTCTTATAGTTCATATCTCAAGCTTCAAAATGGACATATAATTTGTGCCATTTCATGTTGGGAACTGAGAGATATGACTGTCCAAAGTTTGAGGTCGAAAATGGACTCTGTTTTGGGGCAGTGATGACATTTGTGTAATTCTGGAATTTTGTGGTGATTTTTAGTATTGGTAAATATTTTTCCTATAAAGAGGACTTCAATACCTTTCATTTGGCTTTGGAATCACCTCATTTCGATTTTTCTAGAATTAGTTATGATTTTTCAAAGTTTGGGCAGAAAATCTGCCAGAAAATCCGAAAATGGGAATTATGACATCATCTCAATACAAGATGACATCAGCATGGAATTAAAAGCATTTCCACCATCTTCATCAGCCATTTCACGACCCCATTCCAGAAAAAAAGACGTGAGAGAGAGCTTGGAGAAAATAGAGAGAAGGAAGGAGAAGTCTCACAAGGTAGGTCGATTTCTTCGGTGAATTCGTACCTAACGTGTATAATCTTTCTCCTAAGCTATTCCTCTATGTGAATTAAGGTTTTGAAGCAAAGAATTTCATGGTTCAAAGAGGCTAGGGTTCAGCCAAATTTGGAAAAAGCTAGTGGGAGCTTGAGGTAACTTCCAAACTTTCGTATATTGCTTATTCTGGTTGCTGTGGGCAATTTAATCGGTGAAATTTCGCCGGATTGCCATTGGTTGTAAAAATGGAAAATGGGTTTCCCTAGGGGTTATGCTGCCCAAATTGATACTAAATGGTAGTTGTGACCTAATGGAATAGTCAATAAAGTGGTTAGGAGTGGAAAGAAACACGTTTACGGAGCCGAAACCGAAAAACCCCAATTTTCCCCTTAAAACCCATATATTTCGGCCAGCATTGTAAATGGGTCTTGGAGTTGGATTTTCAATGATTTGATGATTCCATTGGATTCAGTGGGCGAAAATAGGTGGGGTTACAGTTGGGCACTTTTTCGGAAAAGGCCGAGAAAGCATAATTACGGAAACGCCCCTAAAACCCTAAAAGTAGGGCTGCCAAGGGCAATTTCGTAATTTGACATTGAATTTGATAATTCCGAGTCGGGAAATGGATTCCTTGGGCGAAAATATGTAAGAATAGCCCATGTCAAAGTTTCAAGAAAAGTACAGCCGGACCGGGTACGGCGGGGCCGGGCCGGGTCCCCGGGGGTATTTTAGTAAATTTTCAATATAGCCTCATATAACCCCCAGAAACACTATGGAAGTGTCTAAATGGTACATTTGACATTGTAGGATCGAATGTGAAGCCCCGAGTTGCTGGCACGCAAATCGAGGAGAAAAGACTGGAGGTAGGGGACTTACCTTACTTGCATGTATTTGATATCTTTGCTTGTGTAGTGATGTATGTGATTGCTTTACTTGATTGTGTAGAGCATATTTGAATAAATGAAGCTCTGTTTCTGTTTTGCTGTGGCCATAGTTTTGTTACATGAAACTTTGAGCATACAGAAATGTCATTATGTGGCATGCATCTAGATAAAGCTAACATGTCATACACATAGCATCTATCATGCATGCATTATGGTATCTGTTTCCTACTGAGATTCTCTCGAATCTCACCCTCCCCTACCAACAATTTAGACAGGGTAGGTGGATCGAGGATGGAGTAAGCAATCAAAGGCGACGGAACTCGTTCGGGTTGTAATCTTGTGATAGGTGGTTATCAATGCATGTTTAGGATGAGTATATTTGGTTATGTATTTGAAATGAGTTGTTGGATATTTGTATATGTATGAGAAAGATTTGTGTAATCCCCATATGAGGGCTTGTATGGGCGAATGTGCCCTATAAAGCTCGAGTTAATATATGGAACCCGGGAGTTGCCGGGATTACATTGTGTACTCTGATTTGTTATGAATGTGATATTCCGCGTAGTAATTGTATTCGAAAAGTGATTATGAGACCAAGTTTATAAATGATTTTGAAAGGAAATTGTGAAAACCCCGTCATGTGATGGGTTAGTAAAATGTAGTTTTGTTTCTTATTGGTCTCTATTTCACTTTAATTGCGTATTTCGGATATTAATTACGGCAGGGGGTTACAATTATGATCTCTCAAAATATCCCAATTAGACTTCATTAACACAATTAAATTTTAGATAATGGGTTTGGGCATTTTTCACTGCTAATTCGGGTCATAATTCACATTGCATTCTCTGAAAGTGTTTGTATAACATCAATTATATTCAGTTTTGGAGTCATGAGCCCTTATTACATATAAAGCTAGGCATAGATTATTGAACATATTCTTAAAGAAAATAAATATGTACTAACCTTTGAGATAATCTATTTAGAGTCTTTTACCTTATGAACATGCTTACCATAAGCAGTGTGTCAGAATGCCCTCATAGCCCTATCTTCAAGATCATAAAGGTTATTTATTTTGCACAAATTCCATGAATTGCCAACAATAGGTAAAGTAAGAGAACTTACGAGTTCATGGTCTTCTTCAACTCATTCCCTGATTTGTAGTGGAGGGAGCATAAGTATGTATGTTTGATAGCAGCAGTGGTCCCTTTATCTTGGATTTGAATTAGGCATACGAATCCAAATTTATCGCTTTTCCCAGAAGAAACCAACCTATGATTCATGTACCTATAATAATGTAAGTAGTTGGACAATTGCAACCATAAGTTGTTGTTTAGGAGCTACCAGGGACATTAAATCATCCCTTTCAAGATAGTATGTCACCCCTGATTTTCCAATAGCTGAATCTGTAGGCCAATCTCTTGTTTCAAAGGATGTATCATATGCCATCAGAATCACTTGTTGCATGACATTCAATGAAGGCTGTGAAACTTCTTGAGTGGAAGTAGCTACAGTTGGGGCTGTGATAAGGGTTTCCTTAGCTTGATCAAAAACAAGGTTCTTTGGATACAAGATGAAAGAAGTGAGGACATACAATCTTAAAATCATAGTAGGGATAGGGAGAGGTGCATCTGCAATGATCACATTTTCAACTGCCACTCTAACTTAATAATATTTTATTTCTTGGTGGTGGATAGTTGATCCCAAGTTGTGCATACTTCCCTTTCAACTAATCATCTTAGAGGAACCTCCATAAAAAGGTCACAAGGCTCAACAATTTCTTTTCCAGGATCCTCTGATGATTGACCAATATTATAACAACTCCCTTTAGTGCTCTGCTGAGGTGCAAGTGAATATGCCTAGGGAGCACTGGTATCTTGTCTTGTGCTCACTATGATCATTATTTCCTCCTTTATCTTGCTCAACTGGGTGGCTTCTGATCATGCATCAAATGATACTTTTGCCTCGGCCCTTTCTTCCGCCATCATAGTGGCCAATATATACTCTATCTCCTCCTTAGTCACCATACTTAGGGAATGGCATGGGGATGCTCCACAGTAATCCCTTATGCCTACCCCTCCTTCAACTCTCCTGACACGACTGGGATGCTCATGTTTTCCTGTAGTAACTGTCAGGATATCATTCCTTCCATCTGACCTAAAAGATCCCTTGGCTTGTTTTTTTCAAGTTCCTCCTGTAAGAAACAAATGACAAACATAAGTAATGAAATTTGTTTAGTAAATAATTAATAACAACAACAATACTTACAATTTTTTCACTAACTATACAGATTTTTCACTCGTATAAGACCCACTCCTCTGGAAAGCAAATAACCATTTTTCTTCACGACATATTGGAGATAGTGGAGCAAGATGAACAAAAGGATCGGGTTGAGCTGCTTCTTCTAATCTCTTCCGTTTAGCTGCCAACAAGTCTTTTTTTGCATTTGCATAACCCCCACAAGACATTTTATTACGACAATCATTCTTTCTACCACTCTCTTATGCTTTTTGCCTTTTTGCCTGAGAATATGAAATAAAAAAAAGTTACAATCAATAAAGACAATTGATAAGTAAATAAAATGCAAAATAAGTCAACTCACCAAAACTTCTAAAGTAGTCCAAAGCCGTCTAAATTCTTGTCAAGTGTGTTTGTCAATATAGGAATACTTACTACAAGGATTAGGACAAGGCTCACCATCTTTCACCTCGATATGATGTAATTGATGGCTAGATTTATCTTAAACTTCCTCCAGCGTTCATCACAATACATCATTGTCTTCTTATATAAGATGTCACTCTAAGGAACATTGTAAGTGAGCTGTAATGCATGCATTAAAGTAGTTAGTGATAAATTTGATAATTCAACCATACAAATGACCATTTTATACCTGGATAGTATCCTAAATATGTTGCTTTACACATTCATCAACATTTCTCCACTCCTCTATCAAGATGCTAGGCTTGTTGCATGCTATAAGGCCAATAAAACTCCTATATCGGTTTATATTAGGCCTAATTGGTTCTAATATCTATCAAACTCAATCAAAATCTTTGCCCAGTACTCTAACTGAGGGAAATGTCTCTCGATCATATGCCTCTTCTACCCCTCCGTATCAACTAGCTCAGAGCATTGTTAAGCTTGCCTTGATAGACACTAGCTGGCTTTGGAGCATATATATTAGGATGCCTTATATCCTTAATTTTCCTATAATGACAACAAAAAAAGATAGTTTTACATATAAAATAACTATATACATAATTCAAATATAATTCATGATAATTTCTTTAGGTAGCTAACTTTCAAAGTATTTTTATAAAGGGATATCCTCCCATATCCCTTCATGATAATCGTTTCTTGTGCCGTGTTCATTATCTATTTTATCTTCTTCGTTCAATTCTAGTAAACCCCTAGAAAAAGGAGTCTTAAGAAGATCATTCATTGAATGACTTTCCTCATTAATATCAATGACCCTTTTTCTTTGGAGAGCTACAGAACACATTTTATTTGCCTGATTGATAATATAGAACACTTGTTTCGCCTTATCAACCATAATAAAAGGCAAACAAAGTAAAAAGACTAACCATATTTGTGACTACTTGAAAAATACTACCTCCGGTACTAATTATGGGAGATACTTCTATAAATCATAAGACAAGCAATAAACAGAAAGTCCACAAAACATAAAGAGTGAACGGTGTAAAAATAAAGAAAATAACAAGGTAAAGAAAGTAAAAACTCTAACCAGCACTCTTTCTGCAACTTGGACTAGAAGTATCAGCCTTAAAAGTTCAGATCTTATAAAGGATCAATGGTCAAAATAGGAACCAATGAAAGTGATGGTTGAAGCAGCCAGCTTAGAAGTAAAGAGTAAAAGGAAAAACCAACCTTTAACATAAAAGATCTCAAAAGCTTTCAAGAACTATACTACCAATGCATCTAATCATCAGTTTCAGGCAATCAGATTCTTTCTTATAGTCACCATATTAGCCTAAATTAATAAGGACTCAACAAGACACTTGTTAGACTTGTGAAAGCAAACAACAATTTTTAGGAGCTGAGAAAAACTATTTCGAGGGAAAAAACTTATCTAATCCAAGTGATTACTTAACAAATCCAAGAGAATTTGAGCATACACAAACAAACTTAAGCACACAAGTTTCACTAAAAACTATTCAAAACAAAAGAAAACTTTTCATTTGGCAAAGTTTAGAAGTGTAAGTTTTTGCAACCTAGTAATCACTAGTGACGGCAAAACAATAACCAACACACAACAATTTCATATTTTAATAATAAGACATATATACATACGAGCATTGGTCATACAATTCACAATAGCACAAAAGGCCCAGAGCAACATTACACAGGGATTTTATAGTCTTTTGAACTCAGCTCAGGTTTACTTTGGCTTCAAGAAATTGCCTAGTGTAGTGACTCTAGGAAAGTAGGTTTTAGCTACTTGATTCAAGGTATGTATCACATCAAACTAATTGAAATACAAATAAGGACCAATTATTTTTTAGTTTAGCAACTACTTAAAATTGATTTAGATGTGAAGCATGTTAGGCTATGAATAGGATCAGCTTAGTGTACCAATGGTATCACCTATGTTCCAACAAGAACACAATCAATTAAAACAACAATGATCAAGGTCCAATTCTCACTTAACAAAAAATAATTTCTCGGTCTACCTACAATGATCAAGAGCAGTGGCATCAATTAAAAACATGCATTAGTCAAACCAAAAATATGCTAGTAACATCATATTGTGAGTTGAAGAAATCTAGTGAGGCATTGGAATGTTCTATATGATGAAAGAAAAGGGGTTTTCTCCTAAGACTGAGACTTGTAATATTATGTTAAATATGTTGCTGAAGCTGAATAGAACAGACATGGCATTGCATGGGTTTTGTATACAGAAATGTTTAGATTGAAGATTAAATCTAGTGTACATACATATAATATAATGATTAATGTTTTGAGTAAAGAAGGGAAGTTGACAAAGGAAAAAGAATTTATTGGTTATATGGAGACTTTTGGAGTCAAGCCTAATATTGTTACATATAATACATTCATACATGCATATTGTATGAGAATGAAGGTTGATGTGCTCAAGGCATCTTCAAAGATATGAAAAATAAAAGCCTTGGGCCTAATAGTTATACATATAATGCTTTTATTACTGCAATGTGTAAAGTAGGAAGGCTTGAGGAGGCATCTGAGTTACTCAAGAGCATGTTGGTCCCTGATATTGTAACCTATAATGCATTGATGGATGGATACAACAATAAAGGAGATCTAGATAAAGCTATTGCCTATATGGATAAGATGATCAGTAGAGGTATAAATGCATCTTTAGTGACCTATAATTTATTAATCCATCACTATTTATGGAAGGAAGAATGGGTGAAGCCGATGATATGGTAAAAGAAATGAGTGAAAAAGGTATCTATCCTCCTGATGCTATTAAATAAAACATATTGATTAATGGATATTACAGATGTAGGGATATGGAAAACTCTTTCTGCCGTTACGATTAAATGGTGAAAAAAGGGATTCAACCAACCCAAGTAACATATACATCTCTCAATTTAATTATAGTAGAGACAAAATCCAATGAAAGGTAGCAACAATATACTGTTGAAATCACAATTCTGAACCACACTGAAGACATAGAAACAAATATTTCAACAATTGTGCCATCAATGATGATACAAAATTCAGTTAATCACAACATGCAAGTACATAAATTAATCATAGATCTGATTCACAACCAAATGCATTGATAAAACAAACAGTTCTTATACCATCTCAGAATAAAGATGAACCAGAGTATTATACCATAGTCAAATTTTGGAGGTGCAAAAGAATAAAACACGAACTAGAGCATTATTCAGTAATGTAACAAAATGGGTTAGGTCAAGGTGTAGAATTTGTCCTTGGATTTTTCACTTAAACATTCCAAAAACACATCTGTCATATCAGAATCAATTGAAATATAGACCAGAGCAACTGGAATGATTGAAATATTAAAGGGATTTGGAATACTCACCTGAACTAGAATCTATGCCTTCTTGTTGGGCTCCGTTACCTTCTTCCTTTACGGTGACAATGGAGGAGCGACATGCGATAGAGGAAGAAAGGAGAGACATTAGTAATGACGGAGGTTATTGGTCACAACGGACGAGCAACATTGGTAACGATGGAGGAAGAGAGGAGCTTCACCTTCAGAGAGAAAGAGGATGGTGGAGTAAGAGGGCAAGAATTAGGCATGAAGAAGAGGATTCAGAAATTAAGGCGTTGCAACATCTTTAAGACCAGTTATACAAAACAATTGATCTTAAAAGAATCTTTTAAATCGACTCCCATGAATAACTGGTTTAAAAAGTTTGACCTTTTAGAGAGGTTACAAGGGACAATTGGTCTAAAAGGTAGTAAACTTTTTTTTTAAATTAATTTTAATGCTGAAATTATTTTTAGACCGGCTATAGAGAGAACTGATCTAGAAAATATATGTTTTAAACTGGTTCTTCATAAATGAGGTCTAAATAATATATTTTAGACATTATATTAAACGAACCGGTCTAAAAAGTTCTCTATAATTATAAAATTGCCACCAACCATACCTTTTAGACCTTATCCTCTATAATTAGTCCTAATGTGCCGGTCTAAAATGCCTTTTTTGTACTAGTGACATGTGCATAAGGATGTTGTAGCTATTCCTTAATATATATATATATATATATATGCTAATCACCAATATCAAATATGTACAATTAAAATTTCGTACATGCACAATGTCAATGAGAATCTTAATTAATTAATATTATCAACTAAATCATTAATGTAAATAAAATAATATCCACTCACATTCATAAAATTAATATTAAAAAATCTATATGTGATTATTCATGAAGATAGTCTTATAGCATGACTTAATGGAGAACTTAACCATTAAATGTGCCCTTAAATTTTATATTTGCATAACTTAATGGAGAACTTAACCAATTAATTTAATCAACATAAGTGACTAAACATAACCCTTCCACTTTGATTAAATTAATATTACCCATTGAATATAGTTGATATTTTAAAATACACATGTGAATATATACAGATACAACAGATGATGTTGTGGCTATTCCGTAAGAGGCATGCTAATCATAAATATCAAATTTGTGCATTTAAATTCCAAATATGCACAAAAATTTAATGAGAATTTAATTGATTAATTTAATCAACAAATTGTGACTAAATAATCATCTTAGAATATCCTCCCAATATTTTGTGCATCCAAATTAAATATAATATATGCACATCTCAGTGGAAGGATTAATTAATTAATTAAAGCCCTTCCACTGTTTTATGTATTTGAAAATTTTTTAAAGAACTAATTTTGGCATATTTCAACTAAAATTAGGTTTTAGAAAATTTGAATAGTTAGATAATTGCCTAAAGTTAATTTTCAAAATATTTAGACAATTAAATAACTCATAAAAACTAATTTTTATAAATTTTCCAGAATGTGAAAGTTGCCAAAATTAATCCTTTTATTAATTTAAACAATTTAATGTGATATAATCAAAATGATACATAAAATAGAAATTAATTTAATTAACAGTGAGCAAAACATTTACTTAACCTAAAAACCCTTTTTGGAAATTAGATCTTTATAGCCCAAGTAATTAAAAAAATGTAACAGAGCCCATACAATGTTTTCAAGAGAAGAAATAAGATAATAAAAGTCCCAAAATTGTTAAAAAAAGCCACTATCAAAAATTAACATGAGAAGCACATAGCATAAATGTTCTTCATTATTTAAGAACCTAAAACGTGGTCCAAACACAAATTACATCAGATCAAGAAATAAAAATATAATTTTCAAATTAAACACTTCAGCCTAGAAACGCGTTACTATTTGATAAAAAACATAAAATGTAGCCTTGAGTTTTTATTATGTCTAGAACAAAATAACATAAACCCAGTTTGCTTCATCCCATAACATTTCACTCTTAAAATAAATAAATAAAATATTTAAATCTTAGCCCATATATATTGGCCAAATAGTGTAACATCCCAAATTTTGGTCATCAAAATTTCTTATATTTAAGGGAATAAAATAGTGAGTAATGATATACTTTTAGTAGCCTCCAGCTATAAATTTTGATCATAGGAATTAAACACTGAAGATTGGAATGTAAACAGTGCTACCGGTGTAATTTCTTGCGAGGCAATAAGTTTGTCATGTGGTTTTGGACGATCAAATGATGTTCAAAAATTGTGAAATTTTATAGGATGAAAGTAGATATCCTAAGTATTAATTTTATAGGTTAATGGGTAATTTTTGGACTTGTATACTAAGAGTTATGAATTCTTGAAATTTACCCAGTGAAACTAGCTATTTTCTGGGACAGCATCTAAAGATTTAAATTCTGGGAATTGCGAGCTTCTAGTTGGCTAAAGGCTATATTTTTTTCTTCAAACTAGACTCAACAAGGGTCACATAGTCTTTGGGATCACTTCAATTGAAGTTCTACAAATAAAGTTATGATTTTTCAAAATTTGCTCAGAAAATCTACCAAAATTGTCAAACTTTGCAAATTTGAAAAACTAAATGTAATGGCAATTGTGTAAATTGTGGAATAAAGAAATAGGTGGAGAAAATAATTGTGTGCCTCATAAGTATGCCAAATGTCATTATCTTAAGGCATGGGAATTAAATAATACTTGATCAAGTTGAGCACATGTTGAATTTGATTAAAATACTATTTCTTGAGTATGTAGTTAAGACAAATGGTTGAAGCCCAAATTTGGATGATGAAGGGCCTTGGGGACATTTTTGGGCCAACTAGAGGGAGGAAGAATTGGTTTAATTGTGATGGGACTTTATGACACAAGTTGATTAGAGATAAGGCTTAGTACATAAGCCATGTCATAAACCCAATTATGTAATAAAATTAATTAGAGAAAAAGGTGAAGATATTTTAAGTATTCCCTTCATCTTTTTCTCCTCATTTACACGACCAAAGCAAGAGAGAGAGATGGAAACCATTGTGTAGCAAGCAAATTGTGTAGCAAGCTTCCTTTCTTGCATAATAGCTTCCCTAATCTCTTATTCTTCATGGAAACCATTGTGTAGCAAGCAAATTCTCAAGGTTGAGAAGAGAAAGTGAGGCGTCCTATATAGAGAAAGTCCAAGAATGAAGAGGTAACTTTAAGAACTTCAATCCTTATGGTAGTATGTTGTTGTTGTTGTGATTCTTGGCTTGGTTTGTGGTTGGGTTGTTGATTTTGTAAATTTTGAAAGTGGAAACCCTAAGGGGTTATGCAGCCCAAATTTCCTCAAATCTTGTTTATTATATGTTTAAATGGTTCAACGAATGATTAGGAGTGAAAAGGAATAATCTTTTGGTGTTGAAAATAAAAAATCACATTTTCCTCTTTTTGGTGTACATAGTTTTGGCCAAGGTTGGAAATGGGGTCTAGGGCTGGAATTTCATTAATTTAATGATTCCATTGTGTTTAAGAGGGAAAATTGTGTAGGGTTCATGTTGATCACTCTGTGAGATAAGCCCTAGAAAATGAAATTACGAAAATACCCCTAAAATCCTAAATAGGGGTTGTCAAGGGCAAAACTGTCATTTGGCAATGATTTTGAGAAAACTAAGGTAAAAAATGGGTTCTACACACAAAACTATGTAGGAGTAGACCAGGTCAAAATTTTTGAAAAAGTACAGTCGAACCGGGTATAAAAGGGCTAGACCGGGTCCCTAGGGGCATTTTGGTAATTTTTTAGCTTTGGACTAATATAACCAACAAAAATACTTTGAAAGAGTCTAGAGTCGTACATGAATGGGTTTTAACCTACTTCTTATACATTTGGAATTTTAGGACCTGACTGTTAATAGCCTGATTCGTTGACATGAAATTTGAAGAACTTGTTTTGTGTTGCAAAAAGGGATATAAGGTAGTAACTCTATCCTTCATACATTATACCAATGTTTATATGTTTGTGTATGCTATCTTCTATGATTTTAATTAATGAACATAGTTTTTCCAAGGAGGGCAATTTGTGCGTGGAGGCACATTTAAATCTAGGTGTGCAGGCATACTTACCCGATTATGAGTAAGGGCCCAACTGAGGTTTATGGATAGTGGGGGATTGAGCCCCTAACTCATGTATACATACCATGTTGTGATATATTGTTATTACCTGGTTGCATAACATACAGCATGACATATTTACTTTTCGCATTTTATATGAACAATTGTATGTTACTATTGAGATTCTTTCAAATCTCACCCATTTTCAAATAAATAAATATTCCAGCAGAAGCTAGTGGCTCTTAAGGCAAAGCAGTAAATACATGCAATTGAAGGTTGTGGATCTCGAGTTCAGAGCTGTTTGTTTATATGTAGTCTTTTTTTTGAATATTTTTTATATTTGGGATAATTGGTATATATTATCAAACCCTGTGGAGAAAATCAGTAATATAATCAAGTACATTGGATCAATATATCCGTATATTTACGCTATTTCTATGTTGCTCACTGAACTGCACAATTGCTACTTTGATTAATTTCAATGATAAGTGGAATGCAAGATGGGGTCTTACATTTTGGTATCAGAGCCCAAGCGGTTTTGGCAACAGGATAGTATAATGATAAGGTTATGATTATATGGTAAAAGAAAATACGCACATATTGGGGTACTAGATAAGTGAACTACCCCCTTCTAGGAAACATCCCCTGAATGATTTGGGAATACCCGAGGGTAGCAAGTAGTGCAATTCCATATGTGAAACCAAGGAAGCGGGTACGGCTATGGCCAGTGTTCAGACCACACACAATATTAGTGAGGTGAAGGCAGCTGGCATGATGTTTGACATAAGGGAAATCTCAGGGTACCGATGGTCAGGAGCAGATAGAGTTGGTATCTGCGTTTTCGTATGGGCACACATAAGTTAAGCATGCTCAACCTAGGGAAATCTTATGATGGATGATCCCCTAGGAAGTTGATTTGGCAAGGTCTTGTAGACTTGAGGAATGGTTGTTATGTTGAGGTTTATCCATGACTAATAATCATTGTAGTTAGATGATTCAAATGAGATTTAGAAGCATAGAGATGTTGTCGATGTAAGTATCAATCTTAATCTGAACTATTTCGTTTCAGTAATTGTCAACACCCGTTTCTATTTCGATATTCGAAGAGTAATAATGATAAAGTTCCAGGGGCATACAGAAAAGTACATATGTACTGATAAAATTATTCGTTTACAATCCAAAGTCATCCATCGACAAGATACAGAATTCTACAGCATTTCCAATATTTACAGGATTTCCCAAAATATCTTAAGCATAAACTAACTATAACCATGAACTTTGAAAATTGCCTTGAGACACATGCCAATGACTTCTCAGTGTCTATGCCTTTTCATTTCGACCTATTGGCACCCGCTGAGATGTTTGTTTAGAAAAAGGGGTGAGATCCCAAAGAATCCCAGTAGAAACATACGATTGACATATAAAATGTGAAAATTAAATATGTAATGCACTATATTAAGCAAAAATGAAAGTTCAAATTGATTCATATGCAAGTACCTCAGCCGAGTCACTGACAACAACTAGGATTTTTGATAGTGTACCTCAGTCGAGTCTTTGACCACAGCTAGGATTTTCTATAGTGTACCTCAACTGAGTCATCGACCACAGCTAGGATTTTCGATATACCTTCGTTGGGCACCGAACCATAACTAGGTATTGTGCCTCTAGCACGTAATCATATCACGAAATACAGTAACACATACATACAATTAATCACAAAGTATATGAGAAATGATAGTCCCTACCTCAAAGTTTTATCAACCCCTTTTTATAAGCCTCGTAAAATATGTCACTTTCGGCTTCCAACTCGATCCTAAAATATTAAATGTACAAGAAATAAGTCATAACCTATCCAAGTATCATTTTAGACACTTCCATAGTGTTTCTTATGGTTATATTAGTCTATAGTGGAAATTTACCAAAATGCCTAGGGACTCCGGCCCCGCCCCGCCGTACCCGGCCTAATAGCACATTTTCCCAAAATTTTACTAGGGCTATCCTGATATATTTTCACCCAAGGAATCCATTTCTGGGATCAAAATTACCAAATTCAGTGTTAAATTACAAAATTGCCCTTGATAGCCCTACTTTTAAGGTTTTAGGGGCATTTCCGTAATTATGTTTTTTCGGGCTTTTCCGAAAAAGTGACCAACTGTAACCCTACCTATTTTTACCTCCTGAATCCAGCTCCTTCCCCCAGAATAGGCCTAGCGAAAACTTGCCTTAAGAAAAGGGAAAAATTCGAGTTTTGTGTTTTAACTCCTTAAAGCTTATGCCTTTTCACTTCTAATCCTTTATTAAGCCACTTAAACACATACTAACTGTAATATCCCAATTTTTGATTAAGGGATAATCATGATTATTATGGATAATTATGAATTTAATTGGGATTATTATGTATTTTATGACAATATTAATTAATGTCATAATTAATGGAAATTGGAAATATGTGTGCATGTGTGTGGTATTTAAGATCAAGGGTTGTGATTTCTTGACCGTGGGTCGGAATCCAGTGTATTGAGCTTGTGTGAGCTCATTGTGGGAATGGTTGAGATGCTGACAAGTGGCGGTGTGGTGACCGTTGGATGGGCCACAAGAGGACAAGAACTCACTTTTCCTTCTCACACTCCATCTCTCTCTATCGGTTTCTCTCTCTTCTCTCTCTCTTTCGCTGAAACTAAGGAAAGAAGGAAGGAAGAAGGAAAAGCTTGGATTTTGGGTAAGTAAATGATCTCCATTGCTCAATTTCCTTTCTTAAATGTTGATCCTTGAATCATGGGCTTCATTTTGGTATGTGTAATGTAGCCATTTGGTGTTGATTGGTGCCACACGAAAATTTGGAAGTTGGTGAATCAAGAACTCCCTTTGGAGAAGTTGATAAGGTGAGAAAAACCAATCTATCTATCTATGTTTCATGCTATTTGGAATAGTTTATGATTTCTGGAAATTATGGCTTAATCATGAAAATGAATGCCACTGTACATTTGGTATGTTTTTGGCATGAGAATGGTGTTTTGGAATGAGTTTAGGATAGATAGATTGATTAGTAATTGAAATATGAAGTTTGGTTAAGATTGGTGTATTATTGATATTGTTGCCCAAAACCCAAATCATGATAATGGAGTAAGATTTTGAGGATTCTAAGGATTCCATTGAGTTTGTTGGGTGTTTTTGTGTGGGAATGGCTTTGGGTTAAGTTTTGAGTCCATAGGAATCAATTGGGCAAAGGTTAAAGAGAGTGCCTCAGTTTTCTGCATTTTCTGCTATCTGAGGGATTCACTCGAGCACGCTGGGGTCTGCTCGAGTGAAGTATGAACATTGCTCGAGCACAGGGAGTCCTGCTCGAGTGATGTGGGAGTTTTCCCTTGTGTTGTTGCGAGTGCACCTGGGTTTCTATGAGTCATGCTCGAGCACATCGCTTTGTGCTCGAGTGAGCGAAGAACCTGCTCGGGTGAGCTTGGTCTGCTCCGGTGAGGGTGCAAGTCGGGAGTGAGGGGTGTGCTCTCGGGTCTTCACTCGCGGGCTGATGCCAAGAGTGTGCTGGCACTCGCGAGCACAGCCGCTTCACTCGAGCACTGGGAGTCCTGCTCGAGTGAGCTTGTGCTTCCGGTGTGGGTTGGTGCTCTCGGGTGGTCACTCGTGTGTGTGCTTGCGGGTGCGGGGGGGGCAAGAGTGAGCCATCACTCGAGCACGGGGTTTTCTGCTCGAGTGATGCGAGCACTGTCAGGCTGTGAGGGTTGCTCTCGGCCAAGCACTCGCGAGTGAGAGCACTTGTGCTCGAGTGATGTCCGTACTCGTGCTCGAGCATGGTCATCTGTGCTCGAGTGAAACAGTGTAAAATGTGAGTTTTGTGCTTCCAAAAAGGGGTCTTTGGGATAGTTCTTTCTACCCTTTAGGAGTTTTGTTAGGAGTATTTAGTGACTCTAAAAGAGCAATAATGATAACCAATTAAGCATTATAAAGTGAATTAAGTCTTGGAATAGAGAATAACTCTTCGTCCCTAATTGTGAAAATAGGATTTGATATTTGCCTTCCTCGGGAGAGACCGGCGCTAGGACACGCCCGGAAGAACTCAGGTAGTGACTTTTCTCTCATATCTTGTATGATGTCTTGGCATGCATAACTTGTCATTAAATTTGTGAATGTGTGCCATGGTCCATTACGGCGCGAGCACTTCAGCGGGAGCCGTATAGGGAGTGACAGTGGTCATCTCTAGTTCGGCCGTTGAACTGCCGTCGTAACCGACATGGATGATGTGAATCCGACCCGTGTGAGGGCGGCGTTTGTGCAACCAGCCGTGGGCTGTGTATGTGTATCTTGCCTATGTGGCTTGCGTATATGACATGCTTTATATGGATCCCAGCTGTGGTGAATTATACTGTGTTGAATGTTGTGATGCAATACAGCGTGAGCAATTCAGCGTGAGCAATCGTAAGGGATGACATGTGTCATACTAACCATTGCCGCTGTAACTGCCGTTGTAGTTGCTTGATGTGAATAATGATTTGCTTACATGCATTATTGTTGTACATTATATGATTGACTTGTTACTACGGGGATTCTTTAGAATCTCACTCTCCCAAAATTAACCATTTTAGACAGGGCTGAAGGTTCAAGAGGCAAGAGGGCGACGAAGAGTAGTTAGAGCTCCTGTTTAGGAGTATATTTTGGAGTTTATGGTTATCATTGTATATTTTGGAATTGTATATAATGGATTTTGTGTAATCCCCAAGTAAAAGGGTATGAATTGTAGGCTTTGTGCCTGGTGTAAATCCCTTTTTATTATGAATGGAACCCGAGTGTGTCGGGAATTTACTTGCACTCTGATATTTGTAAATGGAATCCACCTGCTCAGGCCATTATTATTTCGGATTGGGAATTTGAGACCATTGTGAATATGTTTGAAAAAGTTTTTGAAAATCCGTATATTGGGCAAATGAGTATCATATTAAGTCCCAGTTTGATTATGGTCTCTAATTACAATTTAATTATGAGTTTAAGAACTTAATCTCGGCCTAAGGTGGGAAGGGGGTTACACTAACCATGATTCAAAGAAATTTGGACAGCATAACCCCTTAGGGTTAGGACTTTCCAAATTTACAAACTTAACAAAAATCACCAAATCCAACCATACACTTCAACAATAACAACATACTAGTATGGATTTGAGATTTGTGAAGCTACCTCTTGAGTTTTTGAGCTTTCTTTCTCTAGGCGTCCTACTCTCTCCCTCCTTGAGCTCAAGATGTGTTTTCTAAGTCGTTGATTCCTTAGAGAAGAAGTGTTTAGAGAGGATCTTATGCTATGTTGCAAGAAAATGCTTAAGAAACCATTCTTACCTTAAGCTTTCTTTTCTTCCTTCTCTCTAGATCTTAAGATCTCCAAAGCTCTCTCTCTCTCTCTCTTCTTTCTCTCTTCTTGGCCGAAATTGAAGGGAAAGTGGAAGGAAGAGTTTTATAAAATATCTCTCATGTCCCTTAATTACTTTATTCTCTAAAAGTCCTTCTCATGAAAACTCTTGTAGCTTGCCTTATCTCTTCCAAATTGGTGTCATAATGCTCCATTTGGCTTGAACTAATTATCCTCCCCTTTTGGTTAGCTTAAAACCGTCCCTTCTTATACCTTCACTAACCAAATGGGCTTCTTCCAACTAATCTAACTATGCACTCAAGTGTTGTACTATAATCATGATTACTATGTAAAAGAAGCATTATTTTAACATAATTAGACATGTGCTCATCTTTATCAATTCTAAACTAATCCATTTACTATAGGATAGTGACACTTGGCATGTTTAATTCCAAAAACCATTTTTCCCTCCCATTTTCTTATGCTAGGAAAAATTATAGGAAAAGGGAAATAGAATTTGTTCCAATATTTCCATAACTCCTTTAATTGAATTATGCACAAGTCTTTCCAATTTCACAACTCTTGATTTATTCCACCAAGAATATTCCAAATATACACTCTCCTTTATTTTCCTTAATTAATTGAAATTAACTTCAATTAATTGGAAAATAATTAATCTTGTGCTAAATTGGCAAAGTTATGATTTTGCCACTACCTTTATAATCTAATTCCTTTCTTGAATTAATTTGCCCATTTTCTCATGAATATGAATATTTCTAAAATTCATAAGTTCCAATTTCATAAATATTCACCATTTTATTGAATTTTTCTAATAATTACAACATATTTGGTGAATATAAAATTTGAGGTGTTACAGTTCTCCCCCACTCAATTAAATTTCATCCACGAAATTTGCTATACCTATACATTCATAAATTCTGGGTAACATTTCTTCATACTTTCTTCTGTTTCCCACGTAGCCTATCTAGGCGACAACCCTTTGCAGACAATCTTGACGAACAAAATGCTCTTGTTTCTGAGTTGCTTTTCCTGCCGATCAATGATTTGGTTAGGCATGACTTCGTAAGTCAAATCTTCATGCATTTTCATGTCTTTATACTCTATTACGTGTTCTGGATCAGATTAATACTCTTTCATCTAAGAAACATGGAAAACATCATGTGGCATGCTCAGATTTGGCGGCAAAGTAATGCGGTATGCTACAGGCCCAATCTTTTCTAAGATCTCAAACGGACCAATGTACCTTGACACTTCTTCCTATAGAGTGCCTCATACGAAGCTATCTGGATACTCGAATGATAACTATTGTTGTAGGCAAACTTTGCCAATGAAAGGAATTTGTCCCAACTACCTTTATAATCAAGTACACTTGCCCTTAGCATATCCTCAAAGGTTTGAATCAACTGTTCTATCTGCCTATCCATTTGAGGATGATATACTGTGCTAAATCGGAGCTAGGTACCCAAAGCTTCATATACCGCCTTCTACTTCATGTACCGCCTTCTAAAACTTAGAAGTGAACCATGGATATCGATCAGAGATAATGTTCTTCGGAGCACCATGTAATCTCATAATTTCCTTAATGTAGATTTTTGCCAGTTTGTTAGGAGAATAGTAAATACTAATTGGTAGAAAGTGAGCTGTCTTCGTGAATCTGTCAACTATCACCCATATAGCGTCATGGTTTCTGACCTTAGGTAACCCTATCATGAAATCCATAGTAACGCTTTTCCACTTCAACTCGGGAATCACAGGGTTTGTCAAAAGCCCCGATGGTCGCTGATTTTCAACTTTCACTTTCTGACATGTCAAGTAACGAGTAATGAACTCAATCACCTTTCTTTTCGTTCCTGACCAATAGATTAAACCTTCATGTCATGGTACATCTTTATAGCCCCTGGATATAGAGTATACTTACTCTTATATGCTTCCTAAAGGATTTGCTATTTCAGTTTTGGTTATGGTAGGACGTAAATCTGCTTCTTGTACTTGACTAATCCATTGGGTGACAAGTCGTATTCTTGAGTTTCGCCACTATCAATCATACCTCTGATAGATAGTGCTTCATCATCATGCAGTTAGGCTTCTTCAATTACTGCCCTCAGATTATTGTATATCTGACTAGTACCACTACTTAACAAAATCTAACTAGACAGATTTAGGTTTCTGAAATCCTCGATCAGTTTCTACTCATAGATCATCATGGCTGCCACCTATACTGATTTACGGCTTAATGTATCAGCGACGACATTAGCCTTACCAGGATAATACTTAATTTCTAGATTGTAATCTTTCACCAACTCTATCTATCTGCGCTGTCTTATGTTAAGCTCTTTTTGATCATACAAGTACTTCAAGCTCTTATGGTCGCAGTACAACTCTACAGTCTTACCATAGAGATAATGTATCTAGATTTTCAAAGCAAACACAATTGCCGCCAACTCAAGATCATAGGTGGGATAATTCAATTCATGAGGTTTCAGTTTTTGAGATGTATATGGCACCACTTTGCCATGCTGCATCAATACGCATCCCAATCCATGCCCAATGGCATATGTATAAACGACATACAAAAACTATGAATTCAGGATTGTTAGCACTGGTTCTGTAGTTAACCTTTGCTTTAACTCTAGGAAGCTCTTTTCACAATTCTCATCCCACGCAAAATGTTGAGCTTTCCACTTTAATTTCGTCAACAGTAATGTAATTCTGGAGAAATTCTATATAAACCTTCCACAATAACTAGCTAGACCCAGAAAACTACGTACTTTAAATATAGTCTCTGGTATCTTCCAGTTCAGTACTGCTTCTACCTTACTAGGATCAACAGAGACCCCTTGCTGTGAGACAATGTGGCCCAGAAACTTTACTTTTGAAAGACAAAATTAACACTTGCTCAGCTTGGCAGAGAGTTGGCTATCCCGTAATATGTTCAACATAGTTCTTAGATGTTATTTGTGTTTAGCTTTACTCCCAGAATACACCAGTATATGATCAATGAAGACTATAGTGAACTGGTCAAAGTACGGATGGAAGATTCGATTCATATAGTCCATGGACACAGTAGGAGCATTGGTCAGCTCGAATGGTATCACTAGAAACTCGTAATGCCCATATCTGGTCCTAAAAGTAGTCTTCGATACATCTTTCGCTTTTACTTTCAACTGATGGTATCCCGATCGCAAATCAAACTTTGAGAATACACAGGAATCAGACAACTGATCGAGCAAATCATCAATTCTAGGGAGTGGATACTTGTTCTTGATGGTTACCTTGTTCAGCTCTTGGTAATCAATATAGAGATGCAGGCTTCTGTCTTTCTTCTTTATAAAGAGCACTGGAGCATCCCAGGGTGATACACTGGGCCGTATGAAACCTTTCTCAAGTAATTTCTTGATTTGCTTCTTTAGCTCCACCATTTTACTTGGAGCCATACGGTATGAAGTTTTGGAAATTGGACCCGTTCTAGGCCTCAAATCAATCGAGAACTTCACTTCCCTATCTGGAGGTAATCCACTGACATCCTCTGGAAAAACATTGGGGAACTCACTCACTACAGGGATACTTTCCAAGGCTACACTAGCCTCTGATTGTATAGAGCAAAATACCATATACCACTAACAACCTTTCTGTAGATATCTCTCAACCTTAGCCGTGGAGAGAAGGTTAAGAGTGATTTCTATGTCAGCTTGTGGTTGTGGATTCAAATATATGACTCTCTTCTGTTTACAATCCAACAACACACTGTTCGCTGTTAACCAGTCAATCCTCAAAATTACTTCCAACTCTTGCAGTGGCAAACAGATTAGATCTACAGTCGATTCATGCCCCTCAACATTTACCACGCAATTTAGATAAAATCGGCCATCACAATTCATGCGCCCATAGGTATGGATACAACCAAATTATATGGGGATTTATGCACATGTACACATAACCACCTCATGTAGTTGTATGCAATGAATAAATGGCTTACACCACAATTATACATAACATGTACTAAACTGCCATTCAGAGAAATCGTACCTTGAATCAGCTCTTGAGACTTTCTGGCTTCTTCTTGTGTCAGTGTGTAGACCCTGCCTAAAACCCTAAAACTTGTCTTCGTTGATTGCTGCTTTTACAGACAATCCTTGAACATGTGTCCTTTCTTATCACAATTAAAACAAGTAAGTAGTTTGTTAAGATCAGGTTTCAGTGGTACACCATTACAAGCCTAGCCAAGATGGAATAGTTTAAGAAAAAACCAACATGTGAGACTTCCCGATGATCCTTGGCCTCTACGGTCTCCCGTCTGATTCAACCTCTTTATAACTACCCCAAAAGATCCACCTTGTTCTTTCCTCTTCTACGCTAAGCTACTACTTCTGGAAACACCTCGATTCCCATTCTGTGTTGCTCAATTCGATATGCACTTCTAAACGTATCGATACTCTTCTGCAGCTTTGCTGAATTCAGTAAAGTGTTGAGAAATCAACTCTCTTTGAACTTGGGTCTTAACCCTTCAATCATCATGTCTTCGTTCTATTCTTCATTATCGTTCAGCTTGTAATGTGATGAGTATCGCGATAGTCGAATATACCAGGCTAAGTAATCATCAAAGCTCTCCTAGTTTTATTATTTGATACAGAGGAATTATTTCTCCTTTTCTCTTCTCACAATTAGGGGAAAATACTTCTCATTGAACTTTTCTTGGAATAATTCCCATATGATAGGAATATTCCTCCCCTTTAAGGTAAAATCTATACCTTTCCACTAGCAATCAGCAACACCTTCCAGCTTGTATATAGCTAACCGAGCTTTCACTTCATCTGGGCATTGCAACATATCGAATATCTTATCCAAATGAGCCAACCAATCTTCCGCTAGTTGAGGATTGAATTTACCCCTAAACATAGGTGGCTGTTGTTTACTAAATCTGCTCAGCCAAGTTTGAATATCCACCTCAGTCTCAGGTATATCACCCTTTAATGAAGGTTCCTCATATATTTCTTCATCATTACCCCTCATAAATTCATCCAGACGATTCTCTAGATGATCTTGCCTTTGATGTACTCCCTGAAGGTCAACTCTTATTTCATTCATTATTTGTTGTTGTTGTTCTAACATATCCAGTATTCGCTGCTGTACTGTATCAGGTCTTGGCTCAAGCGCAACATTATTATGCCCTGCATGTGGCCTACCATGAGGTCTATCAAGTTGAACCATCTCTATGTTTCAAACTACATGACAATATAAAAGAATTACATTTTATATAAGAGCAAGGGTGTTTTCGTCATTTCATAAAAGTTAGGATATAAATATGTCATACATAGCATATCACAACTATTTACATAGTTACAATGAAATAAAAACATAATATATCCTACATACTACTGTACATGACATATTAGTCCTTTACATATCCCAAAATACTAAGTTCATGCAACTTCCCAAGGGTCACCTATCCTATACTACCCCGGGTCGAGCACCCTTAACTTTCTTTGTACCCACCCAAAACTACCAACTATGGCTAACTCTTCCTCTATTTGTTGGTTCTGCCTGACTACCCTTAGCTTGTAATACATGTCGGTCAGCTCCTATCACTAAAATAACTCACGTAGGCCCTAAATCACAGCTTGGTATACATAAAATCCCGCACCAACCCTCTGATAAGGCTCTAGAAAGTCTAAAAGTTCTCTTTCGGGCCCCACTCAAGATGAGGTTCTTCTACCTATTCCAAAATGCTGAGTCCGAGAAGAAGTATATCATGGAACAAACCCAGCACTAGTCAAACACTGTAACCCAGAACGGTATCCGAAGTCAGTACATAGTCTCTACACGTTAAGGAATGCGAAGTGCCAGCCTCTCGGTGTATCGTGCTTCTACAGTGCTCTGTGATACTTGGCCTTGAGAAGATATGAAAACTCCATGTCTAGCTATAAATTGTATGGCACATGTACCTGCTCTGCCTAAGACTAGCTGTCACTCGGTTCACGCTCTAGCATCTCCTCCAGATTATAGTTGGAATCCCACTCGGGGAACTCCTTTGGCACATCTCCGGTCTCCCCAACCTCTATCACTCCTAGGGATGCCAGCCTCGACTCTGGACCGTACACAGGCAGCCTTAACACGCTCTTCTGTGCTGTGTACTTCATACCCATACCATCGTAACTGAAATAGTCTATTATCGGCCGTATGTCAGGAATATGCTACTTTACCGTCGTCAACTCACTGGTACTGCTGATCACTATCATAGGCTTAGTCAAACTACTCATGATGTCTTGTCACCATGCAAACAAAACTATATCAATATACCATTCTGATAATGTCAGAACCGCTTATTAGCTCTGATACCAAAAATGTCAATACCCGTTTCCATTTCGATATACGAAGAGTAATAATGACAAAGTTCTAGGGCATACAGAAAAGTACATATATACTGATAAAATTATTTGTTTACAATCCAAAGTCGTTCGTCAACAAAATACAGAATACTATAGTATTTCCAATATTTACAGGATTTCCCAAAATATCTTAAGCATAAACTAACTATAATCACAAACTTTGACTTTTGCCTCGAGACATGTGCCAATCACTTCTCGGTGTCTACGCTTTGCCTTTCGACCCACTGGCACCTGTTGAGATGTTTGTTTAGAAAAAGGGGTGAGACCCCAAAGAATCCTAGTAGAAACATACGATCGACATATAAAATATGAAAATTAAATATGCAATGCACCATACTAGGCAAAATGAAAGTTCAATTCGATTTATATGTAAGTACCTCAGCCGAGTCACCAATAAAGCTTGGATTTTTGATAGTGTACCTTAGCTGAGTCATTGACCATAGTTAATATTTTTTATAGTATACCTCAGCCGATTCATCGACCACAGCTAGGATTTTCGATATACCTTCATTGCACATCGAACTACAACTAGGTACTATGCCACTAGCACGCAATCATATCATGAAATACAGTAACATATATATACAATTAATCACATAGTATATGAGAGATGGTAGTCCTTACCTTAAAGTTCTACCAACCCCTTTTTATGTGCCTCGTAAAACGTGTTGCTTCTGGCTTCCAACTCGATCCTAAAATATTAAATGTACAAGAAATAGGTCATAACCTATCCAAGTATCATTTCAAACACTTCCATAGTGTTTCTTATGGTTATATTAGTCTATGGTAAAAATTTACCACAATGCCCCTGGGACTCCGGCTCGGCCAGCCTCGCCGTAGCCGGCCCGACATCACATTTTTCCAAAATTTTGACTAGAGCTATCCTGACATTTTCATTGAAGGAATCCATTTTTGGGCTCAAAATTACCAAATTCATTGTCAAATTATGAAATTGCCCTTGACAATCCTACTTTTAGGGGTTTAGGGGCATTTCCGTAAATATGCTTTTTTGGGCTTTTCCGGAAAAGTGACCAACTGTAACCCCACCTATTTGTCCCTCATGAATCCAAGGGAACCATCAAATCATTGAAAATCCAACTTCTCCAAAAATAGGCTTGGCCGAAACATAGCTCAAGAAAAAGGGAAAATGTACTTTTGTGTTTTAACTCCTTAAAGCTTATGCCTTTTCACTTCTGATCCTTTATTAAGCTACTTAAACACATACTAACTATAACCTCCTCAATAATTATTATTTGAAATATGTGATTAAAATGAATTAGAGACCATCGGATAAACAAAACTTATTTCATTTCTCCATCCTTAAGATAGGGTTTTCACAAATACCTTTCGAAATCTAATACACCTAGTCTAATATTCATATTTCGAATACAATTACCTCATGAAGATAAATCACATTCATAACATATCAGAGTTCACAACATAATAATCTCGGCAATCTCGGATTCATACCTTTATTAAGGATTTACAGAGCACATTCGCCCATTACAATTTCCCAAACAGGGGATTACACAAATCCATCTCGAATTCATAACCAATTACTCATTCGAACATATACACATCCAAATATCCAAATACACATCCCAAACATATACAGTTATCCCAATCCATAACTGATAACCAACTACCAAATCTACATCCCGAAGGAGTCTTCGTAGCCCCTAGTTGCTTATCCCTTCCTCGAGCCTCCTGTCATATCTAAATTGTTGGTAAGGGAGGGTGAGATTCGAGAGAATCTTAGTAGGAAAAAAAATACCAATATGCATGCAAGATAAGTATTTAATGCATGACATGCTTACATTACATAACTTATGCTCACATAATGACATATCTGCAAGCTCAATATTTCAAACAACATACTTATGGCTATAGCATAAATATAAACAGAGCTTTAATCATTCATATATGTTTCACATAATCAAGCAAAGAAATAACATGCATCAATACACTAACATAAATATCAAATACATGCAGGAGAGGTAAGTTCCCTGCACTTGATCTTTTCATGTGTGCTCTGGCATCGGCTACTCACAAATAGAGCGAATGTCAAACTATGATCAGGGTGAATATCGAACCCTATTAACCAAATCAAAGACATAGGGTTATTCTCTATTCCAAATTCTTACTTTCATATCACTTAAAGTTGGTTATCATTCACAACCTTTAGGTGGCTAATAATAAGCTCAACGAAAGCTTAAAAGGATTGGGAAGTATTAGATTGGAAACAACTTTTCAAAATCACAAAGTACTGAAAACATGGGTTGGCTGTAGCCAAGAATTCTCTAGCTACAACCAAAAACAGCACAAAAGGTTTTCGGCTACGGCCAATACATTTTGGCTATGGCCAAAACCTGCACAGAAAGTTTTGGGCTGCAACCAAGGAAATTTCAAAAAATCATAATTAATTCCAGACAAATCAAAATAAGGTGATCCCAAAGCCTATTGAGAGATACTTAAGTCCTCTACACAGCAAAAATATGAATCAAGGCTGTCCATCACCACAAAAATACAGAATTACTCAAAATCCAACACTGGTTCAATATAGATTCCAGTTTTAATCCCAAACTTTGGAAAGTCATAACTCTTAGATCACAAAATGAAATGACACAAATTATATGTCTATTTTGAAGCTTGGAATGTGAACTTTAATATTGGAAAGTTTCAAAATTTTTAGACACAATTTCCCTATTCTAAATGAACACACAAACATACTACCCAGCACAGAGTTCTAATGGACAGAATTCCAAATTTTGTACATTTGCTTCTAATGGTTCCATTTTCACATCAAACATCATTTCCTACACAAATTCTCACAAGGAATCCATGGAAACACCAAATCAACCAAACTCATATCGCATTGACGTGTTTCACAATGGCCCTAACATGTCAACACAATTTCACAACATAAACCTCAACATTGCATTCTTTCCGTTTCACATTCCAAATTTATTCCAATGACTATAACACACAACAAAACACCAATTACACCACAATACACAATCCAATTTGTCATTTCCAAAATAACACATAAATCAGGGCAAAATTCACAATTCTCAAAACTCAACCAATAACCACAAAACTTAGGTCAAGTGAGTATATTTGTCTAGGAGAGGCTGAAAAGGGTGAGACATCCAAAACAGGTTGTAAGTACCCTATTCATGAATATATTTCTTATGCAAATGTTAACAAGACTTATAAGAATTACTTATTATCTACTAACAAGCTCGTTGAGCCATGTAGTTTTCAATAAGCATTAAAGGATCCCAAGTGGATGGAGACTATGCATAAGGAGATGGCAGTGTTTGAACACAATTGTACATGGGAAATTGTTTCCCTTTCAAAAGATAAATGGACCATAGAATGTGAATGAGTCTTCAAAAACAAATGTGACTCTTTTGTTAATATTGAAAGGTATAAAGCAAGGCTTCTGGCAAAAGGTTACATCTAACAAGAAGGCATTTATTACTTTGAGATATTCTCCCCAGTCGTGAAAATGGTAACAGTAAGAACGATTCTCACTCTTGCATCAATGCATGTTTGGCATCTCTTTCAAATGCATGTCAACAATGCATTCCTACAAGGGGATTTAAATGAAGAAATCTACATGCATACCCCACATGAATTTGACAATTTTGGCAAAAATAAGTTTTGTAAACTTTACAAATCCTAGTATGGGTTAAAGCAGGCTTCTAGACAATGGAATGTCAAGCTTACTGAGGCCTTAATCCTAGGGGTTTTAGGCAAAGCAAATATGATTACTCTCTCTTTATCAAATTAAATGATTGAGATATAACCCTTGTTTTGGCATATGTCGGCAATTTGTTATTGTAGGAAATAGTGTGCAAGGCATAGAGGATGTCAAGGCTTACTTGCACCATCAATTCAAGATTAAGGATCTAGGACATCTAAGATACTTTCTTGGGCATGATTTGGCACGATTTGACAAGGGAAGCGTGCTTAGCTAGAGAAAATACAAACTAGATCTTATTAACAACATGGGGTTGAGTGGTGCCAAACCACTACACATACCCATAGAACACAGCACTAGGCTAAGCTTAGAAGGGGAAGTCGGTACTATTGCAAGCAAGCAAATCATAAGAAACAAAAGTGAAAGGGTCGTGTGTTGATGATTGATTAGTAGGTTGTGTTATCTTATTAGTACTAGACCTGACATCAGTTATGTTGTGCAGATGTTAAGCCAATACATAAGTGCACCCAGGAAGTCACACATGGCAGCCACTGTTCGTGTGGTGAGACATCTCAAAAGCAATTTGGGGCTTGGGATTCTCCTTTCTCCAGCCAAGCAACCAAGCATAAAGTGCTATGTAGACTCCAATTAGACAGCATGTCATGACACGAGGAGATCAGTTATTGGATATGCCATTAAGTTAGGTGAGGCATTGATCTATTGGAAAGCAAAGAAGCAACATACTGTCTCAAAATCATCAGCTAAAGCTGAGTATGGAGAACTTGGAACAATAGTTTCGGAGATAATTTAGCTTACCCAAATATTAAAGGACCTTAATATGGCAGGATTAGAACCAGTTAAGGTTCATTGTGATAGCCAAGTAGTCATCTATATTGACTCAAACCTTGTATTTCATGAATGCACGAAGCACATTAAGATTGATTGTCACTTTGTACGTGAAAAGTTGCAATAGGGAATCATAGATTTGCAGCATGCCACCTCTAGGAATCAATTGGCGGATGTGTTGACAAAGCCTCTTGGAAGGGAAGTCATAATAATTGAATTCGCTAGTTGGTTACTACAAATTTGTTTAGTCCCCAACTTGAAGGAGAGGGCAGGTGGGGTTAGAGAATGTTAGTGAACATTAGGTTGTGTTGATTTTAGTTTGTATTAGAGGATGTTGTATTTCTATACCTCTATACTTCTGTATTTCGGTTGGGCTTGTACGCCTGGGCTTATGTGTGTATTTGGCCCATTATAATTCATATTTTTTTTGTACATAGACATTCATGTTAACTATAAGGTTGACCATTCAATTCCTGTTGGCTAGGTTATTCATTCTCTTGTTTAGGGTGTGAAGTGTCTGACTTTTCATTTATCATTTTTTACTTCAAGATTTTTTTTTTCTAATTCATAAACGGATATATAATTTAATGTTATAGAAGAGTATTTTAAAGATATAATGTCACATATGTTATAATCAACTTATTTATTTAACTTCCTTGATCTCTTCAAATAAGATAAGTATGTCTTACATTAAAGACTAGAAGAATGATAAGTTTAATTAAAATAATATATGAATAACTCTTAAGTAAGCAATATTTAAACTACAGGTAAATAGAATATTTATATATGAACTATAAGCAATTTAACAAAACAAAGTTAGTAATACACAAATATGATGTAATACTAATTTTTTCTTGTTTTTTTCTTAAAATTCAAAACGATGTTATTTCAACTTAGAGGCTATTTGGTATGAGGGGAGGTGAGGAAAAGTGAGGGAGGGAAAAATTTTTTGAGTTGATTAAAAGAAATAGAGAAGTGAAGTTAAGAGTTTTTAATTAAATTTTCTCACTCTTTTTACCTATTCTCTTTATCTTAGAAAATAAAAACAAGTACTGATTCTCAAGTCTGATTAGCTGAACTCAGTTGGGTTTTTATACTATGCTCATATATCATATTATTGGGTTAATTGTCAAGCTCAAATAAAAATATTGCTTAAATTAACTTTTTTTCATTCGCACTATTTGAAATCACGATTGAATTTCTTACACATATTTTACCCTATCCAACTATATTGTTGGTAGGCCCAATTTTATTATTATAAATTTAACCATATATGCCATTGCAACGAAGTAACGTGTCAGTGTGTGTATCTATATATAAATATGATGTATGTATATCTATCTCTACATCTTTGTTTTTTTTTAATCAAAACAAGGGAATTGTTTGGTCAATTCAATGCTACTTCTTGTTTGAGTTTAAAGTTTGACCTGTTAGGAAGGGCCAATAAGAATCGTATTCCATTTATTTAACTTGACTTTAAAAAAAAAGAGAGAGAGAGATAAATTTGTAATGTTGAATATGATTCTTTTGCTCAATAAAAAAATGAACAGGTGAAAAGTTTTTTTTAACCTATTTTTTCCTTTTAAATTCTAAGAAAAATTAAAATGACGAGTTATTTGAGAACATCGGTTTAAGAGTCATTCGATATATATCGTCAAATCTTGTTTTGATTGGGGTACAGAAGGAGATAACAGAAGCACCGGAATTATTTACTTTCTATTAAGATATTAGAAGTGGAGAACACCACTGCTGCTGCTGCTATTATTATTATTATTTTACTGCTTTGGTCAGCATAATATTGTCATTTCAAATAATATTATCTCATACACCATTTAGCAATTGTATTTTCTTTGGAATATTATTATTCACTATAATTAACACATATGCTCTTATTATTTTTTTTATATGGAGTTCGAATTCACAATCTCACATTTAAGAAAAACTTATGCTATATTTAGATAGAGAGAAAAGTGAGGAAAAAATAGAGAGAATGAAATACTATATTTGAAAATTTCCATAAGTAGCAAAATAATTTATTATTTTTGAGAGTTTTCTCTCATAGTTTCCTTCTCCATAATTTTCTCTCCATCCAAACATAAGATTAATGAAAATAGTTGGTGTCCGGGGCTATATAAAGCCCCGACAATGTAGTTAAATATTGAATCTTACAATAAAGTTTATTTTTTGTAATGAATCTTACATTATTATATTGCTTCAAAGCCATGGCCCCCATGCTTTCCACACTAACTTTTTTTACTACTTTTTCTATTATTTTTCATAAGATAAATTTACATAAGCTAAGAAAACCAACATGTTTTTTTAAATAACCTCATATTTTCATAAATATACTTTATTAAATGCTCATTCTTAATTATTTTCTATTTGTTTAAAATGTATTATAAATAAGAACCCTAACGGCTTTCCAAAGTTCTTTATATATGAAAAAGAATGAAATGAGTGTTATAGTTTCTAAGCGTAAGATAATATCCCCCCTCCCCCCCAAGCCCAACACCAAAAAAAAAAAGGAAAAGTAGTAGATACATGTCTCTAACTCTCTATAATGCTTGATTAGATCCCTGTTTCTATAACTCGTAATGAGATTGAAAAGGAGATTATTTATTTTTAATTACATTTAAACAATTCTAATACCTATAAAGGCTTAAGTTTGATTAAGTTCCATAAGAGAACAAACAAAAAAATTAAATTAAAAGTTTGTTTACTTGTTCTACTTAATAACCATACTTACCACATCCCCAGCTACCCCAATAAGTCCATTTATTTAGTTTAATATTTAAATTCCCCAATCAAATCTTTGGTTTCGTTGCCCATTCAAAATCATCATAATGTCTTATGTTTTGTTTTTGTGTCGCACGTTCAACATGGATATTGAACTAAATCAATACCTTAGGATTTAAATTAATTCTCAATATTGGTCATCCATTCTGTGTAGAATCAAGGCAAAGCTTTCAGCATTAAAAAAAAAAAACACAAAGCAAAGCTTTGGTCTTGTGACACAATATTTTCAAATATAATTAACAAATGTGTATATTGATTTTTCTAAAATACTTTTTTCTAATCATATATTGTAACTTCCCTTTGATAAGAACTCACTATGTGCAATCAATATGAATGCTTTGAAGAAAAAATTATAAATTTAAGAGACATAGTACATTGATGTATTATATTTAGAATCAAAGTAAACTCTATATCTAACTCTAATATTTAAGATCAGATCATAAGATCACAGGAGATGGTATTTAAAAAATTATATTTATCAACTATCATAGTACTATAATCCTTGTTATTTAGGTGCAATGGCCTTTTGGAGCCCAAATTCCTAATGTTTCACTTGATAACTTGTCCTGCTAGCTTTGGTTCTCTCTAAAACATTATATTCCTTTTAATTTAATATTATGCTGTCTAAAACTAACTTTATAATTTCTCCCATTTGTAAGCGTTTTTCAGGCTAGTGGGCCTCCCATTTGTGTCTGATTCACTAATAAATCGTGTGAGAAATATATGAGCTGGCCCAATTAAAAAGGACTGATTCAAATATTTTTATACATTTATAACACAAGAATCAATCTTTTTATTGCTAATACGTGTTCATTATTAATTAACAAAAACATCCAATTTTTGATTCACTCTACGGTGATCCACCGGTAAAATAAATAGAAGCATTGATAAGAAAAAGAGTTCATTAATTAAGTAGTATATACGCTTAAATAATTTATGTTTTTTCTTGCCATAAATAAAAGCCGTGCTTTAGTAGTATTCATGAGTTGATTCTTTTATATATATATATATATATATATATATTATTTTACATTAATTCACGACGTGCTTGTGTGACGCTTTAAATGAAGGAACATACGGAAGAAAATTTTTTAAAAGCAGAATGAGACGTCGAATTTGAAAAGCCAGCGATTCACAGTTGTCATGCATGGTCCAACTAATTAGTCTAGGGGTCGGACTGTGGTCCTATTGGTAACACAATAATTAAATAAAAATTTAATTAAAAAGTAATTATTTGCATATACACACACACACAAAATAAATTCATAATAAGTCTAATTGTCAATATAATAACCCTATAATATAAGACTTTTTTAATGAAATAACATCATATTTTTATAAGAAGTGATAGTTATAAGATTATTTTTATTTTTAACTTCACAATAGCAAAATAAAAATTTATTTAAAATATAAAAATTAAATTAAATCAAATCTGAACCCTTCAAAATCAATCTAATAGTAAAGATGGGTGATAAGCACGTTTTGATGAGCATAAAATGTGCTCCCAAAGTATATTGCACTTTTTGAGAGGTTTTTTTAAATGTTCTAACATTATCTCATTAGGCTTAAAAAACCATCCGATTGTTTGAAAACTATTCCACTTCCCAGTTTAAATTTCAGGTTTCGACTTATAAATGGCAGCTCAACCCTGATCAACCGATCTCAATCATATATAAAAAAGTTGTTTTATGGTTCAAACCGAGCCGTCAGCGAGTCTGACTGGTTGAATTCATTATGATTCTTTAATCGCTCTACAAAATGCATGTAAAGAGGCTTACGGCAGTTATCACTAATCTATATCAACTTCTTAATTATATATAGGCTAAAATTTTAAAATGCACTGCATATATAATATATAATTAAGTAGACTCGTAATATTATATTTTAGCTCAAAATCGGTGTGTGTGTATATATCCTGAGGTGTACAACGTAACATGCAGAAAAAACATGTATATACAGCTTTTTTTGACCTGACACTTGTATATACAGTTAGGGGTACTAATGTATGAATCATTATCCTAATATATAACATTTACCCAAGTTTTTTTGAGATATAACGTCATTAACGGGATTGAACGCGACGAAAAACAAAGCATACAGTATATTTTAGCAGCCCCCAAACAAGAAAATGGTTACGTAAGTCAAATGTGGGGGGAAGAATTATATGAATGTTATACATGTATGTAATTGTATTCAGTCTAAGTCAAAATTGCGTGGAGAGAGAATACTATTTATAACTAATAATTGTTTTCAGTCTAAGGTTGCTTTATTTATATGTTTTTATTGCATGAAGAGTTCTTGTGTAGTGGTCAGGGTCGTCAACTATAAACCGAAAGCCTTGGATCATTCGTATTTTTGTGGATATTAATTTCAGTAAGTCAAACAGAGACCAAGAAGAATACTATTTCATCGTTAGGATTGGGAAAAAAAAAATTTGAAAAGTCCACCACTCTTTTGTGCTGAAGAAATGCCACTTCCGTAATGAGATGTTACAAAGAAATTTCCACATCTTGTTATAAAAATGTGGACCTGTTTCTAATTTTTTTATTTCAAAATCAGATCGACAATTTGTATCATTATATACACAATTTCACGTAGATATAACGTACATAGACAATTTCACATCTCTACCTTTCCCCTTCGACTCAAGTGTTCTGAAATCTTATCTCTTGTCTATCCAATGTTCGGAAATCGTCTCCTTCTTCCAAAAGAGCTTGCACGGCAGAAGAGGGTTTGCGATCGAAAAGGGAGAGCGTATAACAGATCAAAAAGGAATAAAATTAAGTTATTATATTATTATATTACAATTAAAATCTAGTTTTTTTTATATATTTCTTATTTAAAAAATTTAAATTTGCTTTGTCAACATTGTATAGTCACCACTTAACTTTATATGATTAGCATTTTCGGTCAATAACATTGATAGTGTTAAATTTTGAGGGCTAAAAATACATTTTATAAATATAAATGATTAAAATAAAATATCATGTAAACTTAAAGGATCAAGAAAACCCTTTAGCCACTGGCAAAAAAAAAATAAAAAACACTTCAGCCAAAGTCTTAAATAAATCTCAACTTCTTGATATGGTGGATTAGGCATGCTGCTCTTTGATTTGCTGGTGGATCTCCCTTTTTGGAAAAAGTAGTAAAAGGGCCTTTCTTACTAGCGGTCTATTAAAATAAAAAGAAAATAATAGGGCTCGTAAGTCTATGGCGCTGTGGTTTCCCGAAATCTCTTTTTCAGACCACAGGACAAAAATTAAATTGGAGGTCTTGATTAACAAGCCCATAAGCCCAGTAAAAACTCTAGCTACATCCATTTAGGAGTGTATTTGGACTCGGACTTGCATTGTCCAAGTTTGTGGTCCAACTAGTTTCAGGAGGGAGCAACTGAGGATGTGGGAGCTTCATCTTTCATGGGTTGGAATGTCGGGTTATTAAACAAACAATTTAAGCATTAATGAAAACACCAAAACTATTAGTACAAGCCTTAAAGAAACTCATCCTAAGAGACGAGCACGTTAAATGGAAAAAGATCTTTTAAATTTGTAAACTTCGCTTTTTGTTTTGCTTGAGCTCCCAATATATCACGCATATAAACACTCATCACTTGATCCCAGAGGTATTTTTATAATTCACGTATTCATTTAATTCCTCGACTCATAAATGACTCTCTCGTGCTCTTTCAGGAATATTTTTAAAGCTCACACCAACTCTCAGAGCTTATTTGGTATGAGAGGAAGGGAGGGAAAGTGAGCGGGGAAATATTTTTGAGTTAGATTTAAACAAATGAGAGAAGTCAAGTTAAAAGTTTTTAACTAATTTTTCTTACTTTTTTATCTTACATCTCCTCTTTATTAAATTTTTGTAAACCTAATTCTTCAATTTTATTAAATCCCACTCATAAAAATTTTTCGTCATACCAAACAAACCCTTAAAGCCCATTTTGTTTAAAGAAAGGGCTGGAAATGAATGAAATTGAAGAAAAAGAATGAAAAATATTTTGTCATAAAGGTGTTTGGTTTGCACGGTAAAACAAAATGGGTTGACAGAAAATTTTTGTTTAGATTGAAGAAAATGAGCCAAAAAACCATTTTGCCCCAAGAGTAAAAGTATGATTTAAATGCCTATGGGACCTATGCACCCACTCGTCTTTTTAGATCACATTCAAGGTCGCATCAAGGGCTTTTGTGCCTTTAAGCCATTTACCTCCTCGCTTGAAAATTGGTACCTATCAATTTTGGTGGGAACACATTTTCAATGATACAACTAAAAATGGGTTCCAACTAGAAACCATTTTCCAATTGAAAATAGGAACCAAGTGTCGGCCGCTGGCGGGAAAATTTAATTTTCCCTTTCTCACCTCCATTTTCAACGAACCAAACGGGCTCTTAAAAAGCGCAATTGCAAAACCATAATTGTGAGCCACCTTCTTAACAAAATTGAAAAAATCTCTGTAATGAGAATGATAGCCTATTATAAGTTAGTTTGTCAAAAAATTTTAGCCCTAAATCCTAAATATAATTTTACCCCAGAGTCATTAATAAATGTTTTTCTAAGTTTACTCCTGAAAAATGCATGTGAGAGAAACTGTATAACATCTTTTTTTTCAATCCTTATTATTAAATAAGGGAAAGTTTATAAAAGTCAATCAAACATATTAAAGGTCTTAGCTTCTATTTGCATGAGACTTGGTCAAACTAAACTTATAATAAGGAGGGGAGTGATATGAAAATCCAACAAATTTTAATTCCTTACTGTTTTTTGTAATTCACTCCAGTATTATTGTTGTCATGTCAAACTTCGTGAGGACTAAATGTCATCTGTCATCTAACATGGATTAAAATAAGCCTCAGGGATTTGGAATAGTATTACTTCAGTATGGTACCATTTTTATAAAGGAGTTGGAAGGGTAGTGAAGAAGGGGACTACTACTAGCTTCTGGTGGGATCTCTGGATGCCTTTAGAAGAGCAACTCATTAGTTATTTTGTTTCTAACTTGCATTTGTTGAAGCCTGGTGATAAAGTTAGTGATTTTGTCTTGGAGAATCGAGAGTGGAGTATCACAAAATGGAGGAAGTTTCTTCCTGAATAGGTTGTTTAGGTTCTTGCCAAACTAAAGCCTCCAAGTAGTGTGGAGGAGGATAAATTCTCTTGGAGAAGCGCATCTGACAGAAATTTTAGCGTAAAGGCAGCCTATAAATTTGTATCCAGGAAACAGGAAATACCAGCTGTGATTGTGTGGAAGCACGTGTAGAAGTTACCCATCGCAGAGAAAGTGAAATTCTTCCTGTGGTAGGTCTTTCATGATAGATTACCTGCAAACTCAATTAGAACTCAGAGAGGAATAATGGATAGTGCCGAATGTCCCTTTGAGTGTCAAAGAGAGGAAAACACTTTGCATATCCTTCATGATTGTGAAATAGCAAGAGAGGTGTGGATTGAGATTATTAATCCTAACTATCGTTTTAGTTTCTTTTCTTCAAATTTGCAGGAATGGCTAAGGAGACGTATGACGAAAAATCTATGCAACACGAGATTTTCTAGGTGGTCATGGATTCAGGTGTTTAGTTTTATCTCATGGCTCTTGTGGAAAAATAGGTGCAACGAGGTTATACAAGGGCATTAATGTAAGGCGAGAGACATCATTCATGGAGGTATTTCTTAACTACTAGAAAATGTGGCGCAAGGATACCTAGAACAGTAAACTTTTAAAGTTGATGACAAGGCAGAGGGATGGACACTGGCCCCGATTGGATTCTTTCGGTTGGATACAGATGGTTTGGTCAGAACACTACAAGAGGCAGCATGTGGGGGGCTTATCAGGGATGCCAATGGAAGCTGGGTAACTGGTTTTCAGTGATGGCTAGGCTTTCTCCCTCAACCAGCTGCGGAGCTAATGGCAATATTTATTGGACTGTAAGTATGTCGACAGCAAGGTCACCAGCATGTTCTAGCATATACTGACTCAATGGAAGCTTTCCAACTTATAATGAGAGACAGTGGTGGCAATCACCCCCTTCATTTTAAGATTAGTGCAGTGCGTGTGTAATATCCCAATTTTGATTACGGGCTAATCATGATTATTATGGATAATTATGGATTTAATTGGCATTATTATGTGTTTTATGGCAATATTAATTAATATGTCATAATTAGTAAAAAATTGGAAGAACGGAATTATTAGCCATGGTTGGTAATTAAGGGAGAAATTAATTACTAACTAAGAGAAAATGATGTGTGAAATTAAAATGGCTAATGGAGGGATTAAGTGGCTAATTGGGTGTCTACTTTTATGAGAGCCAATGGTAGTGTGACATGTGTCAAGGTGGAAGTATGGGAGAGCATGGGAAAAAGTCAAATGCATTGTTTAATATTTTCTCTCCTCTCTTCTCTCTCAATTCGACTGGACAAGGCGAGAGTAGGGTCATCATTGACTCTCTTCTCTATCTCTTCACTCCATCTCTCTTCTCTCTCTCGTTTTCTCTCTCTTTCTCTCTTCTACAAATCTGGCGGCCAAGTTGGGCAAGAAAGAGAAAGAAGAAGCTTGATTAAAGGTAAGTAAATTCCCTCCTTTGCTCAAACACTATTCATAAATGTTGATCCTTGAGTGATGTGCTTTAATTTGGTGTTTTTAGTTTGACTATTGGTTGTGGTTTGTGATCACACGAAAATTTGGGTGTTGGAGAATCAAAAAGTGTTTTTAGAGAAGTTGAAGAGGTATGTGAAACCAATCTATCTATCTAAGTTTCATGCCATTTGAAGTAGTTTGTAATTTTTGGAAATTTTGGCTTGAATCCGTAAATGAGTGCCACTATTCATTTGGTATGTTTTTGGCATGAGAATGGTAACTTGGAATGAGTTTAGGATAGATAGATTGATTGGTGATTGAAATGTGATGTTTGGATGAGATTGGTATTTTATTGATTTAGTTGCCCAAAACCCAAAGCATGATAATAGAGTAGGATTTTGATGATCCCATTGAGTTTATTGGGTGTTTTTATGTGGGAGTAGCTTTGGGTAAAGTTTTGTGTCTATCGGGATCAATTGGGCAAGTGTTGGGAAAATGCCTCTGTTTTCTGTTTTTTCTGGTTCTGATAGAATCACTCGAGTGACTTGGGATTCACTCAAGTGAGGGATGAAGATCACTCGGGTGAGGTTGAGTATCACTCGAGTGCTGTGCATATATTTTGTTTTTTCTTCAGTTTTTTTGTTGGGCTTTTTGGAAAATTCAAAATTGTATAGTCTTACTTGCGAGTTTGGTGGGACATTACTCGAGTGGGCCTCCTAGAGGATGACATTATCCATGCCTTATCCTTGATCGATATATCGTGTGACAAAAGGGACGTGACATGGTTGTATGACAGGTTGCATCGTGATAACGATCCTCATATGAATTGGGTAGTCGTAATATCTTGCTAGAGGCCGCTTGCGACTTTTGGGTTAGTATAGTTATTGGCCCACTGCCAACTTCATATGGCCCTACAGGGTCGCACACAAGAATGGCCTAACACGAGATAATGTTTAATTTAGGGTGGATGAATTTTATATTTATATATATGTATATAAAATATAAAATTCATTAATAATATTATATAAATATATATATTTTCGAAATATATATCTTATATATATATATAATATTATATTATTATATTTAATAATATTATATAGATATATATATTTTCGAAATATATATCTTATATATATATATATATATATGTATATATATATATATATATGTATATATATATATTATATGATATTATTATATTGTGTTAGTTTTAAATTTAATTTATTAAGATATATTAAATTTAATAACTAACATGATAGAGATATAGTATCTCAGATTTAATTTATGAAGATAAATTAAATCTAATGGCTCTTTATTTGGATTAAATAAATAGGTTAAATTAAAGCTGTTGGACAGATTTAATTTAAATTGAATTTATTTAATTAGCTCATCAAGATAATTAATTGTTAATTAATTTCGAAATTAATGATGATTAATTTTGAAATTTGAAAATAGCCCTCATAGGTTATAAACTTGATAGAGCAAATATATTCATATGCACATGAGAATTGAGAGCTGCAAGTGAAACCTAGGAGACATTAGAGGTACTAGCACGCATTCTTGGTTGGAGAGCATTCGTGTGGATACCGGTAGAGAGAGAGCAGACCTGACGTGTTGGCTCCTAGAGATCGTGAAAACTCTGAATCATCAAAAATGTATGAATCCTTCCAACTTGGTTTAAACGCTGTTGATAGATCCTCGATTAGGATCGGTGAAAATTTTTAAAATTCTTCCTTTGTGCCTACCAATCCTAACACAACATGCCCACAACACAATGACCCTCATCTTCGAAATTCAAGGCAAAATTTCCAGAAAATTCAAACTTAACCAATAGCTACAAAACCTATATAGAAAGATTGTCTTACTCACCTCTATAACTTTTCCAAAGGAGTTTCTTGATTCTCTCAACTTCAAGATTTCTTGAGAGCTCAAACAACACCAAATGACAAATCTAAAACCATGAAATTGAACCTCTCAAGACAAGAAACAAGTTTATAGAAGAGCATTTTTCCATTAGAGGTCATTAAGAGTGTCAAATACTTATCTATTTCACAAGCTTCTTCTTCTTTCTGCTATAGAAATGGGGGCACGAAAATGAGAGAGAGAAGGAGATATGAGAGTGTTGAAGAAGAAGGAATGATCACACTTCTCTTGGCCCCATGCCTATGTCAGTTGAATGGAGGGAAGAAAGAGAGAGAGAAACTGAATATTTTATGGTTAATTTGACTTTCCATTACCTCTCTCCTCATCTCCACTTGACACATGTCAGAATTAGATTTGCTCTCATAAAGTAAACAACCAATTAATCACTTTAACCCCTTCATTAGTCATTCTAATTACATTTCTCATTCCTCTCATAGTTATTAATTAATTTCTCATTAATCACCAACTACTTGCCCAGTAATTACATTCTTCCAATTTCTCAATAATGATGACGTATTAATTAAAATAGTCATAAAACACATAATAATTCCCATTTAAATTCAAAAATATCCACACTAATCCTCATTAGCCCTTAATTAAAAATCGGGCCATTACAATTCTCCCCCCATTCAATAAATTTCGCCTTCGAAATTTGTTACACATTATTAGGCATAAACTCAGGAAATCTTTTCTTCATGTCTGCTTCCGCCTCCCAAGTTGCTTCTCTTGGAAATATTCCCTTCCAGACCACCTTCACAAACGGTAGGCTTCGATGCCTGAGCCTCCGCTCTTCATGACTGATGATACGCTCTGGCTCTACCGCATAGGTGAAATTATCTTGTAACTCAACCTCTTCATATTCAATGATATGCTCAGGGTCTGGTTGGTACTTCTTGAGCTGCGAGACATGGAACACATCATGTAATCCGCTCAAATTTGGGGGCAGGGCTATCTAATATGCTATAGGTCCGATTTGTGCCAGAATCTCAAATGGACCAATATACCTTAGACTCAGCTTCCTCTGCTTGATTGCTCTCCCGATGCCTATGACCGGAGATACTCTCAAGAAAACATGATCCCCTACATCAAACTCAAGAGGTCTTCTGCTCTTATCAGCATAGCTCTTCTATAGACTCTGTGCTGCAAGGAGCCTCTTTCTGATAATTCTGATCTGCTCAGAAGTTTGCTCAACAAGATCTGGCCCATACAACTTCCTCTCAGACAACTCTATTCAGCACAACGGTGACTGGTACTTCCTCCCGTACAATGCTTCATATGGAGCCATGCGAATACTCGCATGATAGATGTTGTTATAAGCAAACTCAGCCAATGGAAGATAGTAGTCCCACTTTCCTTTGAAGTCTAGGACACACGCTCTCAGCATATCTTCTAAAGTTTGGATAGTCCTCTCTGACTGTCTGTCTGTCTGAGGATGGTAGGCCGTGTTAAACCTCAATTGAGTACCCATAGCTTCGTGTAGATCCCTCCAGAATCTTGAAGTAAACTGAGGATCTCTATCGGAGATAATATTCTTTGGGGTACCATGGAGCCTCAGCACTAAATCCATGGTCAAACTCTCCTACTTCCATTCTAGAATTTCTGGACTGAAGCAAACCTGGCGGTCTCTGGTGTTAAATCTTCACCTTTTGACAGGTAAGACATCGCGCCACATACTTCGTCACATCACTCTTCAACCCTGGCCATCAATACATAGATTTCAAGTTATGATACATCTTGGTCATACCGGGCTGAAGAGTATACTGACTCTTATGAGCCTCATCAAGAATTCTCAATCTCAACTCCGCCTTTAGTGGAACATAGATTCTCTTCTAGTAATGCACCAACCCACCAGGTGACAAATCATAATCTCAAGTCTCTCCTCGCTCAATCATAGCTCAGATTGACTGGGCTCGCTTATCATGCATCTGAGCCTCTTCAATTTCAGTCCTCAGGTCATTCTCCCCTTGGACCACACTATAACTGGCACATAGGATATCATTCGAGAGGTTCAAATCCCAAAAATCTTCTATTAGTTTCTTCTCTTGGATCATCATCGTTGCCACTAACACCGCCTTCCGACTCAAAGCATCTACGACTACATTAGCCTTACCTGGATGATACTTAATCTCCAGTTTGTAATCCTTAAGCAACTCCATCCACCGACACTATCTCATATTCAACTTTTTCTGATCATACAGATACTTGAGACTCTTGTTGTCGCAATATAATTCCAGTGTCACACCATACAGGTAATGACACCAAATTTTCAATGCAAACACTATTGCTGCAAGCTCCAGATCATGAATGGGATAGTTCATCTCATGCAGTTTCAACTGTCGAGAGGCATAGGCCACCACTCTTCCCTGCTGCATCAGAACACACCCTAACCCCTACTTACTCGCATCACTATACACGATATAAGCCTCACTAGGACCAGGTATAATCAATACTGGTGCCGTAGTCAACCTCTCCTTCATATTAGTGAAACTCCGCACACAACGTTCATCCCAAACAAACTGTTGATCCTTCCTCGTGAGCTTGGTCATCGGCAATGCAATACGCGAGAAGTTCTGGATGAACCTCCAATAATATCTAGTAAGACCTAGAAAACTGTGAATATTGAAAACAGTTTCTGCCTTTTCCAATCAAGTACTGCTTCCACCTTACTGGGATCCACCGATACCCCATCTCGTGAGATCACATGGCCAAGGAACTTGACTTCCATAAGCCAAAACTCACACTTGCTCAGCTTGGCATAGAGTTGCTTCTCCCGCAGAATTCTCAACACAATTCTTAGATGTTGCTCATATTCTTCTCTACTCTTAGAGTATATCAGAATGTCGTCGATAAACATAACCACAAATTGGTCAAGATAACGTTAGAAGACGCGGTTCATATAATCCATGAATACCACCGGTGCATTTGTCAAACCAAAGGGCATCACAAGAAATTCATAGTGCCCATACCTCATTCTGAAAGCAGTCTTCGAAACAACCGCTGCCTTCAATGCAATTGATGATATCCCGACCTTAGATCAATTTTGGAGAATACACACGAGCCAGACAGTTGATCTAAGAGGTCATCAATTTTTGGGAGAGGATACTAGTTCTTAACAGTAACCTTGTTAAGTTCTCTGTAATTGATACAGAGCCTTAAGCTTCTATCTTTCTTTTTCACGAACAGAACTAGAGCTCCCCAAGGCGATACACTGGGTTAGATGAACCCTTTCTCTAGCAATTCTTCAATTTTCTTTTTCAACTCTACCATTTCATTCAGGGCCATACGGTATGGGGCCTTTGATATCGAACCAGCTCCAGGTACAATCTCAATTGGGAATTCCACTTCCCTTTCTGGAGGCAATCCGCTAAGATCCTCAAAAAATACCTCAGGGAATTCTCTTACCACATGTATACTCTCTAAAGCTTCACTTGACTCTCCCTGAACAGAGAAGAACACCATATACCCTTGGCATCCCTTCTTAAGATATCTTTCTGCTTTAGCGGTTGAAAGTAAATTCAAACTAGCATTTACATTGTTTCCCCGCTGTGCATTATGGTAAGCTATCTTCTTATTACCACAATCAAGCAGCACATCATTTGCTCTTAACCAATCAAAACCCAGAATAACTTCTAGTTGTTGGAGTGGTAAACAAATCAAATCAACTGTAGACTCCCGACCCTTAACAACTATCACACAATTTAAGCAGGCTTCAGCCGTCACAACCTTGACACCCATAGGCGTCGACACGACGAAATCAAATGATAATTTATGTACATGCAATCCCAGGCGCTTTACACAATCATAAGCTATGAATAAATGACTTGCACCCGAATCAAACAAAACATCTAATTCAATATACCAAGAAGGATTTTACCTTGGATCTGTTCAGGCGACTTACGGGCCTCCTCATGAGTCATGGCAAACACTCGACCCTGATTCCTGGGCCTTTGCTCCACCGGCTGTCGGGGGCACCTAGTAGAGATATGACCCACTTACTTGCAATTGAAACAGATCACCTCTCCAGCACAAGTTCTACTCGAATGGTACTTTTTACACTCGTTACATACTGGTCCCGCTGGAGGCCTTTGGTTACCACGACCCTCAGATTGATAGGGTCTCTTACTACCACCCCCAAATAAGGACCCTTGCCCTTTTCGCTTCTGGGACGTATTTGCCTTGTTGGGCTCACTATGATTGCCACTGCCCTTGGATTGGTACAACTCCTTCAAGTTATACTCAACAATTCTACACTCTTCCATGACTTTATTGAAGCTAGTAAACTGATGAACAGCTAACCTCTTCTTCAATTTGCGCCTTAATCCCCGAATTAACATATCAGAACTCCATTCCTCATTATCCCTATCTCGAAGATAAGAAGAATACCGAGACAATTGAGTGAAACGGGAAAGATACTCATCAAAGCTCTCCGTATCCCCCTGCCTGATAGCCAGGAACTCAGACTCTTTCTCAAGCCTCATCGACTTAGGGAAATACTTCTCGTTAAATTTCTTTTGGAACACCTCCCAAGTCAATGGCACCTTCCAGTTTTTCAATGACGTGGCTATGTTCCTCCACTACCGGTCTGCATCCCCTTCTAACTTATACACAGCTAATTTTGCCTTCACCTCTGTAGGGCACTCGAGGACTTCAAAAATCTTCTCTAACCGGTTCAACCAGTCCTCTACAGCTTGGGGATCAAACCTCCCCCTGAACACCAAAGGCATATGCTTTGCAAAACTTGGAGACCCAAGAATACAAGTCTCTTTCCTCACGAGCCAGCACCCCTTGCGACTCTTGATAAGGCATCGTGTGAGGTGGGGATTCATGGGATCCATTGGACCCCTCAGCTGTCTCCTCATGATGAGTCTCTGGTTGAGTTTCCTTATGAGTTGACTGGGCCCTTCCCTAATTTCGCTTGGCCCTTTCCTCTCTAAGAACTTCCTTCAGCTCATCTATCATATCTCATTGCTCCCTTATGAGATCCATCATCTCTCGCATGGGATCCGGAGGATTGTCATTAAGTTCCTCTACCTCTGGGTCCTGTTGTCTGACTCTAGTAAGAGGGCGAACCATTTTGTTCTTTAATTCTCTACAAATGATTCACCACACCAGTACCTTAGCCAATGTATACACATAATCTATAAAATTTATATCAATCCACAAATAGCAGAAATACTCATGTGTATATGCAACAAGCACTCATCAATCATCAAGCTACCCTAAACTCAAAGGTTTAAGGTCAACTAAGGAGCTATCCTAGCAAATCTTCACCTTGCTAAGAACTACAACTCTCATACCAAAAATGTAATCCCCTTCCGCCATAGGCCGAGATTTAGTTCATAAAAAATTAATTAGGTTGAATTAAAGACTATAATATGGTTTAGGACTTACTAAAGTATTCATTTCCCCAAAAACCGGGCTTGCAAAAAATTTTCTAAAATATATTCAACAATAGTCTCACATCAACAATCAACACACAAATGGTTTGTACAATTCGATTCCATTCATACATATCAGAGCACCGCATAAATTCCCGACACACTTGGGTTCCATTAATTAATAAAGGGATTATACAGAGGCACAAAGCCCATACACTTTTTCCCTTTTTCTTTTGGATTACACAAAAATATACATTAATCCAAAACATATACAATTGTTTCCCAAAAATATATCCAAATGGTATTTACATGATAACCAAAGTAAAACTCTTAAACCGGAGCTCTATCCGCTCTTCATCACCCGCTTTCCCTTCGATCCTTCTGCCCTATCTAAAAATTTGGTTTATGGGAGAGTGAGATTCTAAGGAATCCCTATAGTGTCAAATCACTCATAGTATGCACAACAATAAGGCATGAAAGCAAATCATCACACACACATTGCAACTACAACGGCAAAGGCAGGTATGACTCATGTAACCCTTGCATTTGCTCACGTTGAATTGCTCACGTTGCATTGCATAACACAATCCATACAATATATTTCACCACAACTGGGATACATATAAAGCATTTCATACACAAGCCACACTAGGAAGATCAACACACGGCCCATGACTGGATTCACAAACGTCACCCCATGGGTCGGATTCACAAAGATCCATGTCGATTACAACGACAGTTCAACGGCCGAACTAGAGATGACCATTGTCACTCCCTAAACAGCTCACACTGAAGTGCTCACGCTGTAATGGACCATGGCACACACATTTCACAAAACACAATGACAAGTCATGCATACCAAAACATCATACACAACATGAGAGAAGAGTCACTACCTTGGTCCTTCCAGGAGCATTATGGCACCGGTCTCCCCCGAGTAGGGCAAATGTCAAATCCTAGAATCATGATTAAGGACGAAGAGTTATACTCTATTCCAAGACTTAATTCACTTCATAACACTTAAATTTGGTTATCATAATTGACCCTTAAGAGGCCACAAATGCCTCTAATAAAAGCCCTAAAAGGTTGGAAAATAATAGGTTGAAGATTACTTTTCAAAAACTCAAAGTACTGGAACACAGGGGTTAGCCACGGCCAGCCCTTTTGTGGGCCGCAGCCAAAATATGGTCAGAAGGTCACTGGCTGCGGCCAAGAAATTCCCTAATTCTTAGCTGAACTTTCAAAATTCATAACTAATTCTAAAAAACTCGAAACGAGGTGATTCTAAAGCCAAATGAAAGATATTTAAGTTCTCTTTACAGGAAAAATATAGACCATAACTATAAATCACCACAAAATTCCAGAATTACACAAAACTCAACACTGTTCCAAAACAGAGTCCAGTTTTTGCCCCCAACTTTAGCAAAGCATAACTCTCAGTTCACAAAATGAAATGACATGAATTATATGTCCATTTTGAAGCTTGAGATGTGAACTTTAAGACTGAAACGTTTAATAATTTTGCAACACCATTTGGTCATTCAAACCTTTCATGAAAACTGTAATATCCCAATTTTTGACTAAGGGCTAATCATGATTAGTGTGGATATTTATGAATTTAAAAGGGAATTATTATGTGTTTTATGGCTATTTTAATTAATACGTCATAATTATTGAAAAATTGGAAGAATGGAATTATAGGCCATGAGTTGGTAATTAAGGGAGAAATTAATTACTAACTAAGAGAAAATGGGATGTGTGATTAAAATGGCTAATGGAGAGATTAGATAAGTTCATTGATGACATATTTTGTGTAAACCAATGGCATGTGGACATGTGGCAAAAGTGTGTATGGTGAGTGTTGTGGAGAAAAGTCAAATGGGAGAGTATTTTAATTATTTTCTCTCTCTTCCTCTCCTCTCTTTTCGCTGAAGTCATGGAGGGAGTATAATTGTTTTTATTTCTTCACTCCATCTCATCCCTCTCATCCTCTCTCTCGTCAGCCATGGAAGGTAGAAGGGAAGGAAGAAAAGTCTAAAAAGGTAAGGGAAAATGATCTCAAATGCTCAAACTCCCTTCATTAAAGTTGATCCTTGAGTTAAGAGCTACATTTCTATGGTTATAGTTTGCCATTTGGTGTTGGTTTGAGACTTCAAGAAATTGTGGAGGTTGGAGAATCAAGAAGCTACTTTGAGAAAGTTGTTAAGGTGAGTTTAAGAAACCTTTCTATATAAGTTTTGTGCCAAATGATTTAGCTTGGAAATTCTGAAAATTTGGCTTGAAATTTTGAAAATTAGGGTCTTGTGGTGTTTGAATTATTTTTGTCATGGAATTAGTGCTTTGTTAAGTGTTTTGAATGAATGGTATTGAATTGAAGCTTAAAGGTGAAGTTTGGGAACTTTATGTTGGTTTTGTGCATTGGGCAAAAACAGGGCATGTAATTGGGTTTTGATTTTGGTCATTTTGAAGTCACCATTGTGTTCCTTGAGTGATTTTGTGTGGGAGAAGTGTTGAATATGAATTTTGAACCATTGGGAACTTAGTGTTAAAAGTGGCAAGTTTTGGTTAGTAAGAAACTCTGTTTTGGCAGTGATCTTGCATGGACGTTTTAAAATAGCAAATGGTGTTGGAAAATTATGAAACTTTCCAGTATTAAAGTCCACATCTCCAGCTTCAAAATGGACATATTTTTTGTGTCATTTCGAGTTTTAGGCTAGGAGTTATGACTGTCCAAAGTTTGATGTTAAATCTGGAACAATTCTGGAATAGTGTGGACTTTTCTTGAAATCTGTATTTTTGTGGTGATTTCCAGTGATGAACCATATTTTTCCTTGAAAGAGGACTTAAATACCTTTCATTTGGCTTTCGGATTACCTCATTTCGATGTTTCTAGAATTAGTTATGAATTTTTGAAGTTGCCTTGGCTGCAGCAAAAAATTCTTGGCTGCAGCGCAAAAGCTTCTGTGAACGTTCTGGCCGCAGCCAGAAAATTCTTGGCTGCAGCCAGAAACTTTCTGTGCTGCTTCTGGCCGCAGCCAAAAAATTCTTGGCTGCAGCCAGAAACTTTCTGTGCCATTTCTGGCCGTAGCCAGAGGTTTTTTTGGCTACAGCCAGCCCTTGTTTTCAGCACCTTGTGATTTTGAAAAGTGGTTTCCAACCCGATGTTTCCCAATCCTTTAGGGCTTTTATTGGAGCCAATTTTAACTACTTAAAAGACATAAATGATAACCAAATTTAAGTATTTCGAAGTCAATTGAGTGTTGGAATAGAGAATAACTCTTCGTCCCTAATTATAATTATAGGATACGATATTTGCCCTTCTCGGGAGAGACCTGCGACAAAGCACGCACGGAATGAACCAGGTAGTGACTCTTCTATCATATTATGTATGATGTTTTGGCATGCATAACTTATCGTTGAATTTGTGAAATGTGTGCCATGGTTCATTACGGCGTGAGCAGGCCAGCGTGAGCCGTGTAGGGATTGACGGTGGTCATCTCTAGGTCGACCGTTGAACTACCGTCGTAATCGACATGGATATTGTGAATCCGACCCGTGGGGCTGTGTTTGTGAATTCAGCCGTGGGCTGTGTGTATCTTGCCTGTATGGCTTGTATATGAAATGCATTATATGAATCCCAGCTCTGGTGAAATGTATTGTGTGGATTGTTGTGATGCAATGCAACATGAGCAATTCAGCGTGAGCAATCGTAAGGGATGACATGTGTCATACTAACCATTGCCGTTGTAGTTACTTGTTGTGGTTAATGATTTGCTTACATGCATTATTATTGTACATTATATGATTGATTTGTTACTACGAGGATTCTTTAGAATCTCACTCTCCCAAAATTAAACATTTTAGACAGGGCTGAAGGATCGAAAGGCAAACGGGCGACGAAGAGTAGTTAGAACTCCAGTTTAGGAGTATATTTTGGGTTAATGGTTATCATTGTATACCTTTTGGATATTTTTGGTAGAAACAATTGTATATAGTAGATTTTGTGTAATCCCCAAGAAAAAGGGTATGAATTGTAGGCTTTGTGCCTTGTGTAAATCCCTTTTTATTAATGAATGGAACCCGAGTGTGTCGGGAATTTATGCTGTACTCTGATATGTATGAATGAAACCAACCGGTAGAGGCCATTTTGTATTGAAATGTGAGCATGAGACCATTATCTAACAGGTTTTGTAAAGATTTTTGTGAACCTTGATTTGGGAAGATTGACTTTGTTTAAGTCCCAAAATCTATTACGGTATCTAATTCCATATTAATTACGTTTTTACGAACTAATCTCGGCCTTAATCGTGAAGGGGGTTACATTGAAAACTAACTTCCCAGAAAAGAGTTCACACAAGACATATTTCCAATTTTCTATCAAAGTGTCCAATGACTCCAAAATTAATAACCAAACCTATTCCCATATAATTTCTCACAAAGAACACAATGGCAACCTCAAAATGACCAAAATCACAACCCAATCACATGCCCTGTTTTGCCCAATGCACAAAACCAACATAAAGTTGCCAACCTTCACATTTCCAACCTAAATCCATTCTATCAACCCAAAACACATATCAACGCACTAATTCCATGACAACAACATGCCTACAATACAATGACCCTCATTTTTGAAATTCAAGGAAAAATTTCTAGAAAATTCAAACTTAACCAATAGCTACAAAACCTATATAGAAAGGTTTGTCTTACTCACCTTTATAACTTTTCCTAAGGAGTTACTTGATTCTCCCAACTTCAAGATTTCTTGAGAGCTCAAACAACACCAAATGACAAATCTAAAACCATGAAATTGAACCTCTCAAGACAATGAACAAGTTTATAGAAGAGCATTTTTCCATTAGAGGCCATTAAGAGGGTCAAATACTCACCTATTTCACAAGCTTCTTCTTTCTGCTGCAGAAATGAGGGCATGAAAATGAGAGAGAGAAGAAGAGATAAGAGTGTTGAAGAAGAAGGAATGATCACACTTCTCTTGGCCCCATGCCTATGTCAGCCGAATGGAGGGAAGAAAGAGAGAGAAAAACTGAATATTTTATGGTTAATTTGATTTTCCATTACCTCTCTCCTCATCTCCACTTGACACATATCAGAATTTGATTTGTTCTCATAAAGTAAACGACCAATTAATCACTTTAACCCCTCCATTAGCCATTCTAATTACATTTCTCATTCCTCTCATAGTTAGTAATTAATTTTCTCGTTAATCACCAACTACTTGCCCAATAATTCCATTCTTCCCATTTCTCAATAATGATGACGTATTAATTAAAATAGTCATAAAACACATAATAATTCCCATTTAAATTCATAAATATCCACACTAATCCTCATTAGCCCTTAATTAAAAATTGGGGCATTACACTGCTATTCGACTGGCAATGATTTATGGTAGTGAATGTTGAGTTTTGAATGGACTACATGAGCACAAAGTGGAAGTAGCTGAGATAATATTGAGATGGATATGTTGTCATTCAAGGAATGATAAAATTCGTAATGAACTAGCTATATGTACTTAATTCCTAAAATTAGTTTTGTGGTCATCTATAACTTTTTTTTGGAAAACAAACTTCTCCATAAATATTTTTATATCCCAAAATGACTGGCTATAAATTTTTCTTAATTTTTCTGGGACTTTAGATATATCTACTAGCTATTTTCTTATTAACTTTCTAGCCAAAAAATAAACTTTTGATCTAATAATTTACTTTTGAGGATATTTAATTTTTAGATAACATGCCTAGGCGTCAAATACGTTTAATACATCTCTTCTTAAATTTTTGAGATGTTACAGTAGGCATAATATGTCATGATATTTAACAATGCTATCTCAATGCTACTTCTTGTAGCACCCATTTTTCCTCCCGTATAGTAATATGTTAATGTTAAAATATAACTTTTATCATCTGGCCATTGATCACTTATCATATGGTTATGCAGTTTTATTTTTTGCAATATCGGTGTTCTATGAGCTTCTCTGCATTGTTTTGTATGTGTATGCGTTTCCTAAGTTGGCGAATGTGAGGCATTACCGTTCCAAGGCTGCTTCACAGAACCTAAAACTATTATAGAAGATGTTGCTAATGGGGGCATCTCGACCAAGTATATGCTACTTCTCCTTTTTCTCTTTCTAACATATATGTGAAAAAGACTTATTATATGATTCATTTTATATACATAGTATAAGGGTTTCCATCAATAAAGCATATGATTAAGGGAAAAAACACTTAAACACCACTTAAACTTTAAAATCCTAAATCAGTTATTTCCCAAAAACCTGAGTTATCAATTACTATACTCTTTTTGTCAATCACATCCCTCTTATTGTCAACACAATTAATTTGAGATTTTGAAGTTTAAGTGGTATTTAAATGCCTTTTTTCCTATGATTAAAGAGAGTATATTATTAGTTTATCAAAAAAAAAAAAAAAAAATCTAAGACAGAGAGAGGGTATATTATGTAAATCAACGCTCATTACAATAAATAACTCAACGAATTTTCTTATCATAAAAATATAGTATAAGGAACCTATTTAATTATGTTAAAAAATATTATATATTGAGTTAATTATCATTACATTTGTCATTTAATTCACATTCCATTCTTCTTAATGTTAAATTGACACTTGCCTATGTTTTAAAATGTCACTTGTTTTTGTTATAAAATATGCAAAATCTCCTTAATCTAATAGGCACATAAATTACAATGATCGTTCAAAGAAATTAAAAATTAAAATAATAATCAATTCCCAAATCAGATTTAAATCTTCTTGATCTCTTTTTAACAACACATGAGCCATAGAAATCAAGGGTGAAAGGGGGTTCAAAACGCTTACTCTACTTTGTACATACAATTACCACCTAAAAATCCTTGGAGGAAAGAGCAATACGCTTTGAGCAAAAAGGATAGAGATTGCAAATGAAATGATGTACAATACACAACACTTTTAATAACGAACCATTTGGTTTTTGTATTTCCTTCGAAGCACAGACAGCCTTCTCTGAATGGGAAGCTTTTCATCTCTTCTTCCCAGTTTGTCCAAGTAATATACAATTTTTTTCAGGGTAACCATAACCCCCTCACTCTCATGCCCTAATTCTTTCTCTTGGATATTCAGCATCCTTTTGAGCAGCTTCAGTATTTCACTATCATCCCTGCCCAGTCTCGTTTGAATGGACACCAAACAATCCAAAGCCTCCCCTGCCACGCATCACACATAGTAGAGTTATCTTCACACATTGTTCAATGCATTGTAAACACTGAAACTCAATCAAATTATATGAAGAATGAATATGTTTGTCATATCCTATAGGGGAAAATTAACCTTTGGTTCTTATAATTTTGACTCGAATGTAATTCAATTCTTAAAACTCAATTTGATGTAACTCAGGCTCTATAGTTTTGATTCGTTTGAAACTCAATCCCCGAACTTTAACTCACTGCAAGTCGGTCCCTATGGTTTTAACTACTTAGAACATTAGTGCCCAACCTTCATGAAGTACACAATTTTATTTTTAAAAAAATACAGGGGCTACTACTTTAAATGATTGAAACTATAAATACTAAGTTGTAGCGAGTCAAAACTGAGGACAAAAAAATAATTTTTCCCTTTCTAATGAAACTCCATAGAAGGCATTTCATCAAAAAATAAATTCCATAGAAGGTATCTTACCAACTGGAAGAGAATCTTCTCCAAATGCTTTCTTGCGTATGCGCAAAGCCTCCAGGGCAAATTTCTCTGCCTCTTCATCTTGTTTTAGATGGTAGAGTGTAACTGCAAGGTGCAACATAGGGAAAGTGATGGACTGGTCATCAGTCCCCATCTTCTTTATCATGATTCTCAAACTTCTTCGGAGCAAGCGCTCAGCCTCTACATAATTCTTCGATTGCGAATATGAAGTTGCAAGGTTCATCATGTGTGTCACTAATTCAGGATGCTCATTTCCCTTGTACGATTCTGTGATTAATAAACATTCCTCTAATACAGCTCTGCCTTCTTGTCCTCTATGAGTTACATCAGAAACCAGCTTACGTCAACCAGGGCATCACAAGTATAAAGCTTCAAAGCATCAACCAACCAACATTACACAACCAAGAAAAGGGAGATCCAATCTTGCCTTAAGATACTTATTAATCAAGAAAATAATTATCGACAAGCAGTTATAAGAATCAAAATATATGACCAAAAGCATAATAAAATATTTCATTCCCAACAACAATGTTATGTAGAAGACAGGTATACCTCCCAGCGGCATGTAGTAATTCAGCCAGATCTACCCTCATCTTCTCCATAATGCTGTCATCCAGAGACATGTAATTCGATTCCTTTAGGATCTGAAGAGCACTCTTATACAAATGGATTGCTTCATCCACCTTCCCTGCATACAATTTTGCATATTAATCAATGCCGCTATTTTCTGTCAAGAATCATTAAAGTAGAGAAGAGACACGAAGAAACAGTACACAAAATTGGATGCCATTTTGCATGTTGATGGTCAAGGAGGCACTCAAACCTTCAAATTCGACATGTTACTTAAAGCCAATTAAACTGTTTATGTAGATGTAGCGTTAGGTTACAAGATCCATTTTGCGTCAAAGAACCTCTAGCCCAAGTTCATCCTTAAAATATCTATTTTAACAGTTAAAGTCCCATTATTAAGGGGGCAAACATCAAATAAAAATGAGAAAGAACAGAAAAAAAGATTAAAAGAAAAGAAAAGAAAAGAAATGTCATAAGCAAGATCATGGAGTTACCTTGAGCGCATTTGACCTGGGCCAGGGAACTCATAGTCATTCCACTTCTACCATCATTTTGTCCATATAATGATGTATATATGTTCAAAACTCTTCAAAAGGGAAGGGGAAAAAAAAAAACAAAGAAATAAAGTGAATATGCAAGACGGCAACGCCACTGGTGCAAAGAAAAAGGGATGGAGAAAATAATAATAGGAAGTTTAACCTTGTAAAATGAGCTTCTGCATCAACGGCTCTTCCTTCTTTAAGTAAAAGGCTACCAAGACCAAGTAAAGGTACAACCAAATCCTTGCTTTCGGCGCCTCTACTTGATTCCAGGAGAGTAATAGCGTGCTGGTACATTTTTATTGCTTTTGTTGCTTTTCCATCAGCACTATAAACTTTAGCCATACCCAAATAGGGTGTGACAAGAAAAGTACTATCCTTACCTAGAAGAAAATGGCCCTTTAAACACATGTAAACAGTATTGGGTTCAGCCCAAGAACATTTATCATATACTACTAGCGTCAAGATTCAAAATCTGATGTAAAGCCAGTTAATCAAATTATCTGCCCATAATTTTATTGGTGACATAACATCAACATTTTACTCTCCAAGAACTTCGCAAGAAAAATACACTCACCAAAAGTCCTTTTCATGATGTAAATAGCCCTTTGATATGTGTCAAGTGATTTCTCAAAGTTCCCCAAAGTTGAATACATACTTCCCATATGCATGAGAATTGAATCTAGACGTGGTGCATCATCCTTCAAAGTGTCAACAACTTCCTTCATCTGGCCATACACAAACATGTTAGAGAAATGGAGGCAGAGCGCTAATCAAAATTAGAGTGGAGAATCAGCAAAAGCAGAGGAAAATGTGTGCTTTTGCAGAAGAAACTTGATGAAGAAAGAAATAAAAAAATGCAGAATCTCCTTTCATAATCTAATACTCAGACACAAATTAAAACGATCCTTCAAAGAAATTACAAATTAATGCAAGGGAATCAAATATGGACACCAGTTTTCATGTACCAAAACTCATATTCGTCAGAATTATGCAGATGGCTTAGACATGTTTGTGCTGAATTTATTCAAGTCACACAAATCTCAACAACACAGACAGAGGTAAACCCACAACATAAAACGAAAGAAAACTGACAGACTTCTTGCAGTATTCTGATTACTGTACAAACTGGCACTACCTACTAAATCTCCTATGTAATAAACATGATATGGACTCAGTTAATAATAATACCCTGAACCATTATTGCTGCAACAAATATTATGTTATTCAGAATTCTGAACCCAAGGAATCTCCAACATAAGATACCAAAATGACAGCATAATGCATCAGTGTAAAAGACATACCACTTTCAGTAGAGAATCAACCAAATTGAAGTCACCGACAGCCATAAAACCTAGTGCTATGATGTCCAGAACAGCAGCTTCTTCTATGCCTTTAGTGCCTCCACTTAGCCTCTCATTAACCATTTCATAATTTGCCTTAAGCAAATCTGTGGCGTCAATTTTGTTTCCCATCCTAATCATTTGTTTGATATCATCAAATAATTCTTGTAACTGTCTCTCAAAATCATTCATGCTGTAGAAGGGATCAATTTCCAGAATAAGCAATAGGGAAGGCATTAGCAGTCGAAGAGAAAGAAGTTACAATAACTTTACTGATTATCACCTCTGATAGTTATCTGGATAGGAAGAAGTGGCACTAACACCATTTTGAGGGCCTTTTTCACCAGGTTTCAATGACCCAACTGAAGATCTTGGGACACAACACTGAACAACAATCTTAATGGGCATAATGTAAAGCTTCAGATTGTATTTCTGATTTTGATTACAAACTGGGAAGCATGTCATGAATTTCTGATCACAGACTGAAAGCGTATGTCCACCCACGTTGTTTGCCCTTACATGAAAAGAGGAGATCGTCCAAACCATTACAAATCACTTTAATAACTAGTAAGTCATGGCATTTAAAATGCAGGAAAGAATGGAGAAAAAGAAATTATTGCTTTTAATTTTTATAGAGCACTGAAAAAGAATAGCATTGAGACTACTCAGACCTTCCAAACTTTTGACCAAACAAGACGACTTTTGAAAGAGCAATTTGTAAATTCGATACTTAAGTTCAAGTAATTCAAAGAGCAATTGTCATGGCTCATGAGGTTGTGTAGGGAGAAGCAAAAAAGGATACCCCTCAAGATAAAAATGATAAAAAAAATAATAATCGAGGAATCCTTCTCGTTTACATGATACAGAATGAAAAAGATAGAAGTTCAGCAATACAAACAAGACTACTGTACCTTTATAAACTAAAAGCTGAGAAACACATGAAAGCCATCGAGCAACTAAAAGAATGGGGAGGAGAAAGGAAGCTTCCATTTAAAAGAGGTGTGAAGTAGAGAGAGCTCGTTGTGTATTTTGCAGAAACACTGAAACCAAATTGAGAGAAGGAACTGGGAAAATGATAAAGCTAGTAAAGCAAAACTTCGTGGGTGGGTTGACTCCGTGAATTGGCAATTGTCGAGAGGGATTTCTAGGGCCATAATAGAACCAATTGTCCCCACAACAACACTCGCATCCAACATGTGAAGCGAGAGAGCAGAGGAAGAAAGGAATCAAACAAAGAAAAATCAACAAGTAGAGCACACCTGTAGCCAGCAAGCCCGAAACACCGCAAATAGCGTAGCTCAGCCATCAAACGGTCATCAAGGAATCACGCCCTCTAAAATCGATGATCGCTCCAAGCCCCATGAGACTTCGAAGCCATCTTCGCCGGAGGGAGAGTTCAGTGAGTGGATAAAACGCGCCTCTTGGAATGGCTTATTTTTGTCCAAAACGTGTTTATAATTCGTGATTCACGGTATACGAGGTAAGTATGTGAGAGGAGTTTTTTCTCGGCTTGCGTAATAAGTACGTTTTTCCTGTACAAAACGCTTAAACAAACAAGCCCTAAGAAGAAATGGGGCAACTTAATTGGGCAGTCCAAATATCTTCTCAGGACAGATGGGAGAACATGTTTGGTTTGAGGGAACTCCAAAATTTAAACTCTCCGTTGTTTTAAATTTTAGATTTTTGTTAAAAATTTATCACCTTATTTTTTTTAGATTTTATATTCTCATTTAAAATTTAATTACCTTCCACCCAAAAAAATAATTTACCTTTTTAGGTTGAAGGTATTTAAAATTTAGACGAGAATTCAAAATTTAAAAAGAATAAGAGTATATATTTTGGATTGTAATCCAAAATTTAAAAAAATAAGAAAGTAAATTTTGGATTTCTACCATCTAAAATTATAATTTGTCACCCCCCTCCCCCGTCCCCCTTCCCCCTTCCCCCTTCCCCCTTAAATGTTATCAGGAAGAACATTAGGAAATTGGGCTTCAAAAGCCTGTTTCCCCAAAATGATTAGGATAATGATGAGACATTTTCACTTAATTGATTGGAAGAATTAAATTTAGGTTCTAAGGAAAAAGATAAATGAAGAAATGATATTTTAAAATTGTAAAATGAAAAAATAGTCTTATTAACAGCTTCAGGAGCAGGTCATTGCAATTTTAGAAACATGTATTGACAACTTCATGGGGCCATTTTTTCATTTTGCAATTTCAAAAGACCATTTCTTCATTTATTTTCTTCCTTGGAACCTGAGTATAATTCTCCTAATTTGATTATTAGACTAAGAAAGTTAGATAAGTTAATTAATATGATATATATTTTTTAAAACACAATAATCATCTTTCTTAATTCTCGATCCTTTTTAATTATTGTTGAGGGAGTATTAATAACTGTAAATTAAGAAAATATTGATAAATACGAACACTATATCTTATATTTTGGGTAAAGTCTAACTTTTCAAATATGTCTTATATTAAGAACTGGATTGAGTACTATGTTAGTTGATAAATAAAATTTTTTTGAGTGAGATAAATTTAATTTGATAGCACCTCTAATCCTAAATAAAAATGTTACACAAAGGTTTCACTTTGGTTCCAAGTATAATAGCTAATCAACTTTGTCCCCAAAATATCCATATAATTGTACATAGTAAGTGAGTTCTCATGAAATAGTACATAATTAAAATACACGTAATTTGAAAGAGTAATAAAAAAAACATTTATAAAAAATAACTAATATAACTGTTGATTTTACTTAATATATTCAAATTAACTATTTAAATCTAATATTAAGGACCAATGGTTATAATAAACAAAATGATATAATAAAGAAATCATACAAAGTTTTAAACAACACAACAAGAAATAGAGCAAGTACAAAAAAACAAAAGATGAAAAAAAGAAGGCTGCATAATTCCAATATGAATACTGGAAGAAATGATTTTTTCTCACTCAAGTTTAAGGGAGTGTGTTCGAACCCTCTGACCGATGGGGAGACCTCATTGGTAGGCGATCTCGTAAGTTCCTTGTAAGCGCTCGAAGAGCCCTGGGGCCGTGCCCTGGCCTTGGTAGGGGACTGGTGCCAAACCTACCTAAACTTTTTTCTATAAAAAAAAAAATGTGATCAAGCAGGACATATTCTTTTTGTTGAAATCTTTTTCTTCTATCTCTTTTGAACTTGTTGATGTTCCTTCCTTCTTTTCTTTTTTATCTTACTGTCTTTGTTCTTTTTCCTTTTCAATGATTTAACTGTAAGGTTTTTTTTATATCAATATCATTTCATCATTTACTAAAAAAAAAAACAGGAATATTGGAAGAAGTCGTTAGTAGAAGGAGAGTGTATTACTTAATTTCATAGGTTAGAGTGTTGATCAAACAGTTGAGTTTAATAGATTGCTTCTTAATTGGAAAAAAAAAATGCTTAAGATTGCTACTTCCATATGTCGCTAAGAATCCCGGACCATGAATCCAACTATGAGAAGCACACAAGATTTTAGTTAGAAGAGAGAGTTGTCAACACTTTGTTTCCTCCAGAGTAATTGTTTTACGGATGAACTTCAGAAAGGCTATTAGTGTCTTGTTGTTAACAAACTCAGAATTGAAGAAATATATAGACCTCTTTTTGAGAATTACAATAGAGTGTTGTGACACTTTTAAATACTTTGTAGTTGGTATTCATCAACCATGCAAGAATTTTTTTTCCCAAAAAAAAATATTATATATGTTTCCTTACATTTTTTGGCTGAAATATGTTTATCAGCATTAGGAAATAATGCATTTTAAAACATATTTTTGGGAGGTAGCTGTCACTATAGTTATGATAATATTGTTAATAACCCAGTAAAAAGTTAAAAAAGGAACAATTAGAAAGAAAGGACCTAAAGTATATGATATTTATTAGAAGTGACCATAGTGGTGATTACGTAGAAGTACCAAATGTATAAAAATATAAATCCAAAAATATTAAAGGGAAAATCGTTAATAAATACTGAATAAGCAAATTAATTGCTCTTTGCCACCAACATACATGGGGTACTCAACTTGCATTAAAATTGAACTTAAAAAGACAAAAAAGCCATCAATTCAGCGTCTGAATCTTAGGCGGGAGAAAGGAGCAATTGCAGATTTGAATCCCATCTTCTTCTTCTATTTCCGGCTTGCAAAAGTTCAGCGTCGTCTCCCCTCACTCGGCCGTCTCCTTGGCTTGTGTCTGTCGGCAGTGTCATCTCCGGCTACTCCTCCAGCGGCCGTCGTCTCATTGGCTCGTGTTCTTCGGATCTGTCGTCTCCAAGTGCTCCTCCAGCGGCCGACATCTCCTTGGCTCGTGTCCTTTAGCAGTGTTGTCTCGGGCTACTCCTCCAGCGGCCAGCGCCGGCGCCGGCGCCTAGTCCTCAAGCGACCGTTGCTTGCTCCTCCAACCTAAATGCCTCCTTCATTCACCTGATCTTTTTCATACGTGCCCAATGGTCATCAACTCTATGTGCAAAGGATGAAGATCCATTATGTGCCAATGATATGTCGTTTTGTGCAATTACTCTTCCTTCATGTGCCAATGATCTTCCGTTTTGTACAATTAATCTTTCATGATGTTCAATTGATCTTCCATGATGTGCATTTGATCTTCAGTTTTGTGCAATTACTCTTCCATGATGTGCAATTGATCTCCCATTTTGTGCAATGGATCTTTTCCATGGTGTAAAGGATGATCCATTGTGCCAATGATCTTCCATTGTATGCAATTACTCTTCATTGATTTGTAATTAATCTTCCGTTTTGTGCAACGGATCTTTTCCATACGTGCCCAATGGTCATCCACGCTATGTGCAAAGGATGAAGATCCATTATGTGCCAATGATATGTCGTTTTGTGCAATTACTCTTCCTTCATGTGCCAATGATCTTCCGTTTTGTACAATTAATCTTTCATGATGTTCAATTGATCTTCCATGATGTGCATTTGATCTTCAGTTTTGTGCAATTACTCTTCCATGATGTGCAATTGATCTCCCATTTTGTGTAATGGATCTTTTCCATGGTGTAAAGGATGATCCATTGTGCCAATGATCTTCCATTGTATGCAATTACTCTTCATTGATTTGTAATTAATCTTCCGTTTTGTGCAACGGATCTTTTCCATACGTGCCCAATGGTCATCCACGCTATGTGCAAAGGATGAAGATCCATTATGTGCCAATGATATGTCGTTTTGTGCAATTACTCTTCCTTCATGTGCCAATGATCTTCCGTTTTGTACAATTAATCTTTCATGATGTTCAATTGATCTTCCATGATGTGCATTTGATCTTCAGTTTTGTGCAATTACTCTTCCATGATGTGCAATTGATCTCCCATTTTGTGTAATGGATCTTTTCCATGGTGTAAAGGATAATCCATTGTGCCAATGATCTTCCATTGTATGCAATTACTCTTCATTGATTTGTAATTAATCTTCCGTTTTGTGCAACGGATCTTTTCCATACGTGCCCAATGGTCATCCACGCTATGTGCAAAGGATGAAGATCCATTATGTGCCAATGATCTGTCGTTTTGTGCAATTATTCTTCCTTCATGTGCCAATGATCTTCCGTTTTGTACAATTAATCTTTCATGATGTTCAATTGATCTTCCATGATGTGCATTTGATCTTCAGTTTTGTGCAATTACTCTTCCATGATGTGCAATTGATCTCCCATTTTGTGCAATGGATCTTTTCCATGGTGTAAAGGATGATCCATTGTGCCAATGATCTTCCATTGTATGCAATTACTCTTCATTGATTTGTAATTAATCTTCCGTTTTGTGCAACGGATCTTTTCCATACGTGCCCAATGGTCATCCACGCTATGTGCAAAGGATGAAGATCCATTATGTGCCAATGATCTGTCGTTTTGTGCAATTACTCTTCCTTCATGTGCCAATGATCTTCCATTTTGTGCAATTAATCTTTCATGATGTTCAATTGATCTTCCATGATGGGCATTTGATCTTTTGTTTTGTGCAATTACTCTTCTATTATGTGTAATTGATCTCCCATTTTGTGCAATGGATCTTTTTCATGGTGTAAAGGATGATCCATTGTGCCAATGATATTCCATTATATGCAATTACTCTTCCATAATGTGCAATTGATCTCCCATTTTGTGGAATGGATTTTTTTCATAGTGTGGATGACCATTGCGCACGTATGGAAAAGATCCGTTGCACAGAATGGAAGATCAATTGCACATCATGAAAGAGCAATTGCACAAAACGGAAGATCAGGTGCACAACATAGAAGATCAATTGCACATAATGGATTAGTAATTGCACAAAACAAATCATTGGCACATGAAGGAAGAGTAATTGCACAAAACGACAGATCATTGGCACATAATGGATCTTCATCCTTTGCACATAGTGTGGATGACCATTGAGCACGTATGAAAAAGATCAGGTGAATGAAGGAGGCATTTAGATTGGAGGAGCAAGCGACGGTCGCTTGAGGACTAGGCGCCGGCGCCGGCGCTGGCCGCTGGAGGAGTAGCCCGAGACAACACTGCCGAAGGACACGAGCCAAGGAGACGTCGGCTGCTGGAGGAGCACTTGGAGACGACAGATCCAAAGAACACGAGCCAATGAGACGACGGCCGCTGGAGGAGTAGCCGGAGATGACACTGCCGACAGACACAAGCCAAGGAGATGGCCGAGTGAGGGGAGACGACACTGAACTTTTGCAGGCCGGAAATGGAAGAAGAAGAAGGGATTCAGATCTGCAATTGCTCCTTTCTCCCGTCTAAGATTCAGACGCTGAACTGAGGGCTTTTTTGTCTTTTTAAATTCAATTTTAATGCAAGTTGAGTACCCCATGTGTGTTGGTGGCAAAGAGCAATTAATTTGCTTATTCAGTATTTATTAGCGATTTTCCCAATATTAAATTGCCCCTAACAAAACCTAGTACATTTTATCCCACATTCTATTTTTAAAACTAATATGAATTTTTAAATTTCATTAAATTAGACGCATTTTCTCTCAAAATTATAATTTTATATTTAAAATTGACACAAACTTTAATTTAAAATAAATTTATATTAGTTTAGGAAAACTCAAAATCATTTATAATTTATTTTATAAGTTAAATAAAGGTTATACATATCTAGAAAAGTTTTTTTTTTAAAAAAAAAGCGCAATTTTCAAAAGTTCAAAGGAGGTTTGCAGGATTTATATTTATTTTAGAATAAACTTATGTGCTTTTTAAAAATAAAAAGAATCCATGAAATGTTAATATACTTAAAAAAAGTGTAGGTAATCTGTTATACGAGTATTTTTTATGCTAGTATCCGGAATTCAAGATTGCCTCCATAGAGACTAAAAAATATTGTCAATAAAGAGTTTAATATAATTAATAAAATTTATAATATCACGGTATAAACAATGATAATAAGGTTTCATTTACTGTGGGGGTAAAGCATTTTTAATGGGTAAGATATTAGATAGAAATTTTAACATTTTCTAAACTGGTCCACTCTTTTGATATTGAAGTATCATTTCTTAATTTTTTAAGTATTTACTCTCATATATATTTATATTAATATATCATATATGGATTAGAAGTTTTTGTTAAATGATTTTGAGGAGTGAGTCTCATTAGTTAGAATACATATAGATAATATAAAACTCTAACAAGTCACACCCTCTATTTATAAAACTTTATCTATTACTTATAATAGGAGGGACATTTTCAAGTTCTGAATCTTTATGGCATGTCATTGGAAATCTCTCACATGACGTGGAGGGACCTTTGCCTATTGTTGATACTCTTTTGCATATGTGTAGTCAACTACAAAACCTTTAAGAGAAAAATCTATCTCAGGAGGTCAGTCTATTGGCTTCGGTCCATTTTTACCAGGTTAGCAAAAAAAAATTGTTTGGACTTACTTTGTTTGTTATGATGAAGCCGAGAAAAAATGATTAGGAGATCATGAGAATTGTAATATCCCAATTTTTGATTAAGGGCTAATCATGATTAGTGTGGATATTTATGAATTTAAATGGGAATTATTATGTGTTTTATGGCTATTTTAATTAATACGTCATAATTATTGAGAAATTGGAAGAATGGAATTATTGGGCAATTAGTTGGTGATTAATGGGAAAATTAATTGCTAACTAAGAGAAAATGAGAAGTGTAATTAAAATGACTAATGGAGGGATTAGATAAGATAGTTGGGTGCTTATTGTGTGAGAGCCAATGAGAAGAAGACATGTGGCAAGTTGGCTTGTGTGTATGAGAGAGAGAAAAGTCAAAGGTTTTTTTAAGCATTTCTCTCTCCTCTCTCTCCCTCTTTTGCGCTGAAAAAACTGAAATGGGAAGGGAGTATGATTATTTCCCTTCTTCATCACTCTTCCCTCTCATCTCTCTCGTTCTCTCTCTTCTCCCTCTCTTCGTCAGCTATTGAAGACCAAGGGAAGGAAGAAAAGTTGGAAAGGTAAGGGAAAATGATCTCTAATGCCAAAACTTCATTCATTAATGTTGTTCCTTGCATCAAGAGCTTTTATTTGATGGTAATAGTTTGGCATTTGGGGCTGGATTGAGTTCTAGAGAAATTGTGAAAGTTGGAGAATCAAAGACTCCCTTTGAGAAAGTTGATAAGGTGAGTGAAACCTATCTATCTATCTATGTTTTATGTCAAATGGATTAGTTTGTAATTTCTGAAAATTTGGCCTTGAATCCAAAAATGAGTGCCACTATTCATTTGGTATGTTTTGGCATGAGAATGGTATTTTGGGATGAGTTTTGGATAGATAGATTGATTGGTGATTGAAATTTGATGTTTAGATGATATTGGAACTTTGATGTTTGTGTTGCCCAAAACCAAAGCATGATAAAGGAGTAAGATTTTGGTCATTTTGAGATTGCCATTGGGTTCTTTATGGAAAATTGTGTGGGAGAAGTGTTAAATATGAATTTTGAACCATTGGGAATTTAGTTTTAAAAGTGGCAAGTTTTGGTTAGTAAGAAACTCTGTTCTGGCAGTGATCTTGCATGGACGTTTTAAAATAGCAAATGGTGTTGGAAAATTATGAAACTTTCCGGTCTTAAATTTCACTTGCCAAGCTTCAAAATGGACATATATTTCATGTCATTTCGATTTTTGGGCTAGGAGTTATGACTGTCCAAAGTTTGATGTTAAATCTGGGAACAATTCTGGAATAGTGTCGAATTTTCTTGAAATCTGTATTTTTGTGGTGATTTTCAGTAATGAACCATATTTTTCCTATGAAGAGGACTTAAATACCTTTCATTTGGCTTTGAGATCACCTCATTTTGATTTTTCTATAATTAGTTATGAATTTTCGAAGTTGCCTTTGCTGCAGCCGAAAAATCTTGGCTGCAGCGCAAAAGTTTCTGTGAATGTTCTGGCCGCAGCCAGAAAATTCTTAGCTGCAGCCAGAAACTTTCTATGCAGTTTCTGGCCACAGCTAGAGGTTTTTTTGGCTACAGCCAGCCCCTGTTTTTAGCACCTTGTAATTTTGAAAAGTGGTTTCCAACCCGGTGTTTCCCAATCCTTTAGGGCTTTTATTAGAGCCAATTTTTAACTACTTAAAGGACATAAATGATAACCAAATCTAAGTATTGTGAAGTCAATTGAGTATTGGAATAGAGAATAACTCTTCGTCCCCAATTATAATTATAGGATACGATATTTGCCCTCCTCGGGAGAGACCTGCGACAAAACACGCACGGAACGAACCAGGTAGTGACTTTTCTCTCATGTTGTGTATGATGTTTTGGTATGCATAACTTATCATTGAACTGTGAAATGCATGTACCATGGTCCATTACAGCGCGAGCAAGTCAGCGTGAGCCGTGTTGGGATTGACGTTTGTCATCTCTAGGTTGGCCGTTGAACTGCCGTTGTAATCAACAAGGAACTTTGTGAATCCAACCCGTGGGGCGGCGTTTGTTAATCCAGCCGTGGGCTGTGAGTTTTGAATCTTGCCTGTATGGCTTGTGTGATGAAATGCTTTATATGAATCCCAGCTGTGGTGAAATATATTGTGTGGATTGTGTTGTGCAATGCAGCGTGAGCAATCATAAGGGATGACATGTGTCATACTTGTAACCCCCTCACCGTAATTACATCCGGATTATGAAATTAAAGTGAAATAGAGACCAATAATTACAAAACAACATTTTCAATTTCCTATCTTCTAGATAGGGTATCTACAAAACAGTTCAAAATACTAGTAATTTGGTCTCACATTCAGTTTCGAATATAATTACCTGCACAGGTTAATCATATTTATAAATATCAGAGCGCACAACTAAAATCCCGGCAAGTCCCCGGGTTACATATATATGTTGGGTGTATCATTTTTCCCAAAAGTGGGGATTACATAACCAAAGTAGTATTTACAACCCCAAATATATACAATAATCCTGTTCTCAAAATAGATAACCAACAGTTTCAAGTCAAATATCTCTAAGAAGTCATATCCGCTCTTGGTTATCTGCTTTTCCCTAGAGCCACTTACCCTATCTGAAAGGCTAGTCATAGGAAAGAGTGAGATTCAAAAGAATCCCAGTAGTAACAAATCATTCATACCACACCTAAACACATAGCATGTAAGCAAATCATCATACAGCAGCAGAACGAATCATACTCCACCCTCATCCCCTTTTACCGCCGAGAAGGCACACCATCCTAACCCGAACCGTTGTTAGCGACTCAGGAACTGTTGGCGTGGCAGTGCATATACATAGCCTTATAGCTCATATAGCCATCCGGCTTTCACAATTGGCCCGTCAGCCTTCACAAATAGCCTTTCGGCTTCTCACATAATCACACATATCACACCTCATCCTCATCCCCTTTTACTGCCGGGAAGGCACACCGTCCTAACCCGAACCGTTATTAGCGACTCAGGGACTATTGGCATGGCGGTGCTTACACATATCCACAAATGTCGCAGCATACAAATTCATCACAAATCAATGATATAACACACATACAATGCATCACATATGGTATAAAAGAAAAAGTCACTACCTTGTTCTTTCCGATTGTGCTTTGGCGCAGGTGGATCACGAGCAGGGAAATTACCGAATCCTATAAACCAAAATTAAGGACGACAAATTATTACCTATTCCAATTCTTTAATAACTCATAATACTTAAGTTGATTATCACTATGGTCAGTTAATCAAGTCAACTAAGGAGTTAAAGTGGTCAATTAACCTAAAAGGCTAATTTCTAACCTCAAAGTTCCACAATATTACATTATGCCATAAAATCTTCAATTTTCGCATAGGTGACCAATCTGCCAGAATTTTCCAACATCTTTGAAAACTCATAACTAATTCTAGAAAAATCAAAATGAGGTGATCCTAAAGCCTATTGAAAGCTCTTGAAGTCCTCTTCATAGGAAAAATATGAATCATTACCAGAAATCACCACACAATTCCAGAATTACACAACATTCCACACTGCTCCAGAATTAGGTCCAGTTTTGACATCAAACTTTGGGCAACTAGAACTCCTAGCTCAAAAAACGAAATGACACAATTATGTGTCCATTTTGAAGCTTGGAATGTGAACTTTAAGACTGGAAAGTTTCAGAATTTTTAGACACCAATTGCCCATTCAAAATGTCCCTACAAACTGACTGCCATGCATAGAGTTACACTTGACAGTTTTTCCAATTTTCAACCAATGTGTCCAATGGCTTCAAAATCAACAACCAAACCTATTCCCACATAATTTTTCGTGTAGAGCACAATGGTAACATCAAAATGAACAAATTCCCACTCATTCCCCATGTCTTGTTTTGGCAGAATTTTAGGGTATTTCACAATAGCCCACCACAACTCAGCCAATTAAAGCATCATATACATCAACATAATGCTCTTACTCACCTCTTGCTTCTTCTTGTGTTCTTTTCTTGATTCCTCAACTTTTGTTCTTGCAAGGTGGCTGAAAACTCCTCTTCTTCAAAAACAAAAACCATAGAAATGAAGCTAAGGAAGAGAGGAACAAGTTTCATGAAGGTCACTTGAGCCATAGTTGAGGTTAAGGAGGTGAAAATCCATGTAGAAGATCTTACCTCAACTTTGTTCTTCACTTTCTCTTATCTTGCTGAACATGGTCAACCTTGAGAAGAGGTGAGAGAGTGATTTATGATCAGTTTTTCTTTTTGTGTTTGGCCAAAAATGCTTCCATGTGTCTCATATTATGGAAAAATAAATAAATATTCTCCGCACATTTCTCTTCCATAAGCCATTTTCCCCCTCTTCTCATGTTCAAATTAGTCCTTTAGTCATTTTTTTTACTTTAGACGAAAAGACTAAATAGTTATCTCAAGTTAATTAGAACTAAAGTCATAACAAAAATTCAAGAAGTAATTTTGTCATTAATCCCACCATATATTCTGTACATTTAGCTCTTGAATACATTTTGGGATATTACAATACTAACCATTACCGTTGTAACTGCCGTTGTAGTTGCTTTATGTGGATAATGATTTGATTTCATGCCTTATTATTGTACATACTATGATTGATTTGACACTACGGGGATTCCTTAGAATCTCACTCTCCCAAAAACCATGTTTTAGACAGGGCAGAAGGATCGAAGGGAAAGCGAGCGACGAAGAGCAGGTAGAGCTCATTGATAGGAGTCTATTTTGGAAAAAAATTGGTTATCATTTTGTAAATCATTTGGATATATTTTGTTGGGAATTACATGTATATATTGGATAGTAATCATGTAATCCCCTTGTATGGGAAACTACTTGGGCTTTATGCCTTGTATAGACCCTGCATTAGTAATTGAACCCCGAGTGTGTTGGAAATTTACCAAGTACTCTGATATTTATAAATGGAATCAAATTGTTCAAGCCATTTGTGTATTGAAATGTGAATAGGAGACCATTGTGAACATGTTTTAGAAAAGGTTTTATAAAAGCATGTTTTGGGCAAAATTTGTTGTATTAAGTCCCAAATCATTTACGGTCTCTAATTCCACATTAATTACGTGTTATTGAACTTAATCTCGGTCTAAGCGTGAAGGGGGTTACATTTATGGTATCAGAGATGTAGTTCCTGGCAAGGTGAGGATTTGCTAGGATAGCTCCTTAGTTGACCTTAATCCTTTGAGTTTAGGGTAGCTTAATGATTGATAAGTGCTTGTTGCGTATACACATGAGCATTTCTACTAATTATGGATTGAAATGAATTTTATGGATTATGTGTATACATTGGCTAAGGTACTGACATGGTGAATCATTTATAGTGATAAAGACGAAATGGCTCGCCCTCTTACTAGAGTCAGGCAACAGAACCCAGAGGTGGAGGAACTTAATGACAATCCTCCTGAGCCAATGCTAGAGATGATGGATATCGTATGGGAACAAAGGGACATGATAGCTGAGCTGAGAGAAGAGCTCAGAGAGGAAAGGGCCAAGCGAAATGAGGGAAGGGCTCAGTCAACTCATGAGGAGACTCAACCAGAGACTCATCATGAGGAGATAGCTGAGGGGTCCAATGGATCTCATGAATCCCCACCTCACACGGTGCCTAATCAAGAGTCTCAAGGGGTGCCGGTTCGTGAGGGAAGGGACTTGTATTCTTGGGTCTCCAAGTTTTGCAAGCATATGCCTCCAGTGTTTAGGGGGAGGTTTGACCCCCAAGCTGCTGAGGACTGGTTGAACCAGTTAGAGAAGATTTTTGAAGTGCTCGAGTGCCCTACAGAGGTGAAGGCAAAACTAGCTGTGTATAAGCTAGAAGGGGATGCAGATCGGTGGTGGAGGAACATCGCCACGTCATTGAAGAACCGGAATGTACCATTGACTTGGGAGGTATTTGAAGAACAATTCAACAAGAAGTATTTCCCCAAGTCGGTGAGGCTTGAGAAAGAGTCTGAGTTCCTGGCTATCGAACAGGGAGATACGGAGAGCTTTGACAAGTATCTTTCCCATTTCACTCGATTGTCCCGGTATTTTGCCTACCTTCGAGAAAGAGATAATGAGGAGTGGAGCTCTGCTATGCTAATCCGGGGATTGAGGCGCGAATTGAAGAAGAGGTTAGCTGCTCATCAGTTTACTAACTTCAATAAGGCCGTGGAAGAGTGTAGAATTATTGAGTATAATTTGAGAGAGTTATACCCATCCAAGGGTAATGGCAACCGCAGTGAGCCTAGCAAGGCTAATACTTCCCAGAAGCGGAAGGGGCAAGGATCCTCATCTGGGGGTGGTGACAAAAGGCCCTACCAATCTGAGGGTCGTGGTAACCAGAGACCTCCAGCGGGACCAGTGTGCAATCGGTGCAAAAAGTATCACCCTGGTAGAACCTGCTCAGGGGATGTGGTTTGCTATAATTGCAAATAGCTGGGTCACATTTCTTTTAAGTGCCCGTGACTGCAAATAGAGCAAAGGCCCAGGAATCAAGGTCGAGTGTTTGCAATAACGCATGAGAAAGCCAGGAAGTCGCCTGAATTGATCCAAGGTAAAATTTTTCTTGGTGATAATGAGTTAGATACTTTGTTTGATTCAGGTGCAAGTCACTCTTTTATTGCCTATGACTGTGTAAAGCGCCTGGGATTACATGTACATAGACTACCATTTGATTTAGTTGTGTCGACACCGATAGGTGTCAAGGCTGTGGCGGTCGAAGCCTGTTTAAATTGTGTGATAGTTGTTGAGGGTCGTAAGTCTACAGTAGATTTAATCTGTTTACCACTCCAACAATTGGAAGTTATTTTGGGCTTTGACTGGTTGACAGCAAATGATGTACTGCTAGATTGCGGTAATAAGAAGATCACTTTTCGTAATGTACCGTGGGGGAATGATGTGAATGCTAGTTTGAATTTACTTTCAACGGCTAAAGCTGAGAGATATCTTGAGAAAGGATGCCAAGGGTATATGGTGTTTTTCTCCATTCAGGGAGAGTCAAGTGAAGCTCTAGAGAGTATAACTGTGGTAAATGAATTCCCTGAGGTGTTTCTAGATGATCTTAGTGGATTGCCTCCGGAAAGGGAAGTGGAATTTCCAATTGAGATTGTGCCTGGAGCTGGTTCGATATCGAAAGCCCCATATCGTATGGCCCCAAATGAAATGGTGGAGTTGAAGAAGCAAATTGAAGAATTGCTTGAGAAAGGATTCATCCGACCTAGTGTATCGCCGTGGGGAGCTCCGGTGTTATTTGTGAAAAAGAAAGATGGAAGCTTGAGGCTTTGTATCGATTATCGAGAAATTAACAAGGTAACTGTTAAGAATAAGTATCCACTCCCAAGGATTGATGACCTATTAGATCAATTGTCTGGCTCGTGCGTATTCTCCAAAATTGATCTAAGGTCGGGATATCATCAGTTGCGTGTGAAGGCAGTAGACATTCCGAAGACTGCTTTTAGAACGAGATATGGGCACTATGAGTTCCTTGTGATGCCCTTTGGGTTGACGAATGCACCGGCGGTGTTCATGGATTATATGAATCGCATCTTCCGACAGTATCTTGACCAGTTTGTGGTGGTGTTTATCGACGACATCTTGATCTACTCCAAGAGTAGGGAGGATCATGAGCAATATCTGAGAATTGTGTTGAGAATTCTGTGGGAAAAGCAACTCTATGCCAAGCTGAGCAAGTGAGTTTTGGCTTATAGAAGTAAAGTTCCTTGGCCATGTGATCTCTCGAGACGGGGTATCAGTAGATCCCAGTAAGGTGGAAGCAGTACTTGATTGGAAAAGACCAGAAACTGTTTCTAAGATTTGCAGCTTTCTGGGTCTTGCTGGTTATTACCGAAGGTTCATTTAGAACTTCTCGCGTATTGCATTGCCGATGACCAAGCTCACGAGGAAGGATCAACCGTTTTTGTGGGACGAACGTTGTGAGCGGAGTTTCATTGAGCTAAAGGAGAGGTTGACTACGGCACCAGTGTTGATTATACCTGATCCCCGTGAGGCTTACGTCGTGTATAGTGATGCGAGTAAGCAGGGGTTAGGGTGTGTCCTGATGTAACGGGACGTGTAGTGGCCTATGCCTCTCGACAGCTCAAACTGCATGAGATGAACTACCCGACTCATGATCTGGAGCTTGTGGCAGTTGTGTTTGCATTGAAAATTTGGCGTCATTACCTTAATGGTGTGACAGTAGAACTGTACTGCGACCACAAAAGTCTCAAATATTTGTTGATCAGAAAGAGTTGAACATGAGACAGCGTCGGTGGATGGAGTTGCTGAAAGATTACAACCTGGAGATCAAATATCATTCGGGTAAGGCTAATGTTGTCGCGGATGCTTTGAGTTGGAAGGCGGTGCTAGTGGCAATGATGATGATCCAAGAGAAGAAACTGATAGAGGATTTTCAGGATTTGAATCTCTCGAATGATATCCTGTGTGCCAGTTATGGTGTGGTCCAAGGGGAGAATAACCTGAGGATTGAGATTGAAGAGGCTCAAATGCATGATGAGCGAACCCAGTCGATTCGAGCTATGATTGAGCGAGGAGAGACTCGAGACTATGACTTGTCACCAAGTGGACTGGTGCGTTATCAGAAGAGAATCTATGTACTACTAAAGGCAGAGTTGAGATTGAGAATTCTTGATGAGGCTCATAAGAGTCAGTATACTCTTCACCCCGATATGACCAAGATGTATCACAATTTGAAATCTATGTATTGGTGGCCAGGGTTGAAGAATGATGTGACTAAGTACGTGGTACCTATCAAAAGGTGAAGATTGAACACCAGAGACAGCCAGGATTACTTCAAAGTCCAGAAATTCCAGAATGGAAGTGGGAGAGTGTGACTATGGATTTAGTAGTGGGTCTGCCCAGGATCAGAAACTATGATGCGATCTAGGTTATTGTTGATCGACTCATGAAGTCTGTATACTTCATACCTATCAATGCTAGCTATTCTCCTGACAGGCTGGCTGAGATATATATTAAGGAGATTGTGAGACTCCATGGTACACCAAAGAATATTATCTCTGATAGAGATCCTCGATTTACTTCTAGATTTTGGAGGGCTCTGCACGAAGCTATGGGTACTCAATTGAGGTTTAGCATGGCCTACCATCCTCAGACAGACAGACAGACAGTCAGAGAGGACTATCCAGACTTTAGAAGATATGCTGAGAGCGTGTGTCCTAGACTTCAAAGGAAAGTGGGACTACTATCTTCCATTGGCTGAGTTTGCTTATAACAACAGTTACCATGCGAGCATTCAAATGGCTCCGTATGAAGCACTGTATGGGAGAAAGTGTCAGTCACCGTTGTGCTGGTCAGAGTTGTCTAAGAGGAAGTTGTATGGGCCGGATCTTGTTGACCAAACCGCTGAACAGATCCGAGTTATCAGGAAGAGGCTCCTTACAGCACAAAGTTGTCAGAAGAGCTATGCTGACAAGAGGAGAGGACCTCTTGAGTTTGAAGTGGGGGATCATATCTTCTTGAGAGTGTCTCCGGTCACAGGCATCGGGAGAACGATCAAGCGAAAGAAATTAAGTCCAAGATACATTGGTCTGTTTGAGATTCTGGCAAGAATCGGGCCGGTGGCATACCGAATAGCCCTACCCCCGAGTTTGAGTAGACTGCATGATGCATTCCATGTCTCGCAGCTCAAGAAGTACCAACCAGACCCTGAGCATATCATTGAATATGAAGAGGTTGAGTTGCAAGATAATTTCACATATGAGGTAGAGCCAGAGCGTATCATTGATCGAGAAGAGCGGCGGCTCAGCTCAGGTACCAAAGCTTACCGTTTGTGAAGATGGTCTGGAAGGGTATGTCTCCAAGAGAAGCAACTTGGGAGGCGGAAGCGGACATGAGGAAAAGATTTCCTGATTTTATGCCCCATGATGTGTAACAAATTTCAATGGCGAAATTTATTAAACGGGGGGAGAATTGTAATATCCCAATTTTTGATTAAGGGCTAATCATGATTAGTGTGGATATTTATGAATTTAAATGGGAATTATTATGTGTTTTATGGCTATTTTAATTAATACGTCATAATTATTGAGAAATTGGAAGAATGGAATTATTGGGCAATTAGTTGGTGATTAATGGGAAAATTAATTGCTAACTAAGAGAAAATGAGAAGTGTAATTAAAATGACTAATGGAGGGATTAGATAAGCTAGTTGGGTGCTTATTGTGTGAGAGCCAATCAGAAGAAGACATGTGGCAAGTTGGCTTGTGTGTGTGTGAGAGAGAAAAGTCAAAGGTTTTTTTAAGCATTTCTCTCTCCTCTCTCTCCCTCTTTTGCGCTGAAAAAACTGAAATGGGAAGGGAGTATGATTATTTCCCTTCTTCATCACTCTTCCCTCTCATCTCTCTCGTTCTCTCTCTTCTCCCTCTCTTCGTCAGCCATTGAAGACCAAGGGAAGGAAGAAAAGTTGGAAAGGGTAAGGGAAAATGATCTCTAATGCCAAAAATTCATTCATTAATGTTGTTCCTTGCATCAAGAGCTTTTATTTGATGGTAATAGTTTGGCATTTGGGGCTGGATTGAGTTCTAGAGAAATTGTGAAAGTTGGAGAATCAAAGACTCCCTTTGAGAAAGTTGATAAGGTGAGTGAAACCTATCTATCTATCTATGTTTTGTGTCAAATGAATTAGTTTGTAATTTCTGGAAATTTGGCCTTGAATCCAAAAATGAGTGCCACTATTCATTTGGTATGTTTTGGCATGAGAATGGTATTTTGGGATGAGTTTTGGATAGATAGATTGATTGGTGATTGAAATTTGATGTTTAGATGATATTGGAATTTTGATGTTTGTGTTGCCCAAAACCAAAGCATGATAAAGGAGTAGGATTTTGGTCATTTTGAGATTGCCATTGTGTTCCTTGTGGAAAATTGTGTGGGAGAAGTGTTAAATATGAATTTTGAACCATTGGGAACTTAGTTTTAAAAGTGGCAAGTTTTGGTTAGTAAGAAACTCTGTTCTGGCAGTGATCTTGCATGGACGTTTTAAAATAGCAAATGGTGTTATAAAATTATGAAAATTTATGGTCTTAAATTTCACTTGCCAAGCTTCAAAATGGACATATATTTCATGTCATTTCGATTTTTGGGCTAGGAGTTATGACTGTCCAAAGTTTGATGTTAAATCTGGGAGCAATTCTGGAATAGTGTCGAATTTTCTTGAAATCTGTATTTTTGTGGTGATTTTCAGTAATGACCCATATTTTTCCTATGAAGAAGACTTAAATACCTTTCATTTGGCTTTGGGATCACCTCATTTCAATATTTCTAGAATTAGTTATGAATTTTTGAAGTTACCTTGGCTGCAGTAGAAAAATCTTTGGCTGCAGCGCAAAAGTTTCTGTGAATGTTCTGGCTGCAGCCAGAAAATTCTTGGCTGCAGCCAGAAACTTTCTGTGCTGCTTCTGGCCACAGCCAGAAACTTTTTGTACTGTTTCTGGCCGCAGCTAGAGGTTTTTTTTTGCTACAGCCAGCCCCTGTTTTCAGCACCTTGTGATTTTGAAAAGTGGTTTCCAACCCGATGTTTCCCAATCCTTTAGGGCTTTTATTAGAGCCAATTTTTAACTACTTAAAGGACATAAATGATAACCAAATCTAAGTATTGTGAAGTCAATTGAGTATTGGAATAGAGAATAACTCTTCATCCCTAATTATAATTATAGGATATGATATTTGCCCTCGTCAGGAGAGACCTGCGACAAAGCACGCACGGAACGAACCAGGTAGTGACTTTTCTCTCATGTTGTGTATGATGTTTTGGTATGCATAACTTATCATTGAATTGTGAAATGTATGTACCATGGTCCATTATAGCGTGAGCAGGTCAGCGTGAGCCGTGTAGGGATTGACATTGGTCATCTCTAGGTCGGCCGTTGAACTGCCGTTGTAATCGACAAGGAACTTTGTGAATCTGACTCGTGGGGCGGCGTTTGTTAATCTAGCCATGGGCTGTGAGTTTTGAATCTTGCCTGTATGGCTTTTGTGATGAAATGCTTTATATGAATCCCAACTGTGGTGAAATATATTGTGTGGATTGTGTTGTGCAATGCAACGTGAGCAATCATAAGGGATGACATGTGTTATACTAACCATTGCCGTTGTAGTTGCTTTATGTGGATAATGATTTGATTTCATGCCTTATTATTGTACATACTATGATTGATTTGACACTACGGGGATTCCTTAGAATCTCACTCTCCCAAAAACCATGTTTTAGACAGGGCAGAAGGATCGAAGGGAAATCGGGCGACGAAGAGCAGGTAGAGCTCATTGATAGGAGTCTATTTTGGAAAAAAATTGGTTATCATTTTGTAAATCATTTGGATATATTTTGTTGGGAATTACATGTATATATTGGATAGTAATTATGTAATCCCCTTGTATGGGAAACTACTTGGGCTTTGTGCCTTGTATAGACCCTGCATTAGTAATTGAACCCTGAGTGTGTCGGGAATTTATTGAGTACTCTGATATTCATAAATGGAATCAAATTGTTCAGGCCATTTGTGTATTGAAATGTGAATAGGAGACCATTGTAAACATGTTTTAGAAAAGGTTTTATAAAAGCATGTTTGGGCAAATTGTGTTGTATTAAGTTCTAAATCATTTATGATCTCTAATTCCACATTAATTACGTGTTATTGAACTTAATCTCAGCCTAAGCGTGAAGGAGGTTACAAGAATCATTGAGAAAAAAAGAAGAGGGGTTGAAACTCAAGCTTGGGCTTGGTATTGCTTTAAATTATCGTGCAATGTTACTGTATCTACCGACACATTCAAGACAATACTAGTTCTAAGTGAGTATATTTATGGCTTATAAATAATGTATTTTATTGGATTGCATACTGGGATACCAATTAATTCCTTTATATTTCTTTTTAATCCCTAATTTTTTCTTTAAAACATGTTGAGAGAAGAGATATCTAAACCTTTATAAAGAATTGAGCTTGGCTTTGATACCAACTATAATATACCAACCTTGACTCTGATACCACCTATCTGATACCACTTGTAGCATTACAACTAGCTCTAATATCACCTATAACATGTCATCACCTTGCTCTCAAAATCGTCTACTTTGGGGCCCCATGACCCCTCACAGTTTTAAAACACGGTAAGAGGGGAGGTCTCAAGAGATACCATATTCTTATAAAGCCTTGAGCTTGGTTCTGATACCACCTGTTTGATACTGCTTGTAACATTCCAGTTAGCTCTAATACCATATGTAACATCATATGGCCTAACAAAATATATGCTAAAGAGTATCAACAAATGTCACTCCTTAAAATTTATTACATAGAATTTGTTTGTGCACAAGTTCACTTGATCGTTGTTGTCTAAATCTACATTAGAAGTTGGGAAAATTACATAATTCATTGATGATATCTTTGTTTCACTAGTCGGAATTATTTTTGCAGGCACGAAATGTTTATCTTAAAGAAGGAATAGTGCATCTACACCGAGAATAATCTCCTCTTCAATCTCAGGAATTTGGTTAAAATCAAACCTGACATTTGCATTTATCCCCAAGTTGGGTAGCTCCTAAAAAGACATATGCACAATGGTAATTGCTTTAAACTATGGTTTAGATGCTGAGTTCTAGTTGAAAGTTGTTGTATCTCATCCATAGTAAATATATGACTTGTTAAGATAACTAGTAGCCAGATATCTCTATCCAATTAAAAAATTCAAATTCTCCATGGATTTTCTCAATAAGTCCTTCACATTCAAAGTCATCTGATAATGGACAGCCATTAAAAAAGACAAACCATTCCACTTTAATAGCTTTTGTAATACTAGTTTATTTGAACATTTTGGAAGCAACATAGTAACTAATCTTCTCAATCCATACATTACCAATACTTAGAGGCAAAAGTCCACGTAATTTTTGTGAGAGATTCCCAAAGTGCTCCTACATGACATGCTGCCACAACAATTTGGAACCTGAAAACTCTTCCCCACAATTGCTACAAAGTCAGACTTTCTATGTTTCGTTACCCTGGCATACAACAAAGCTTGTTTTGCCATGTCATTCCCCAAAGGAGTCCTTGAATACCTAATGTGAGATTGGAGATCACTTACCCTAATTCTTTAAAACTTCATATAATCATGACATAGAACCCAATCTCTGTTAGAAGACTTCAGGGCCATCTTTAGCTTCTCACTCTTCATGCATCTCCATAAGTCATGTTATGATCTTTCTCTATGATCTTGCTTGATGATTTTTTCAATTTTATTTTAGAAAATAAGTTTATCAAAAAAAACTTATTGGAACTAACTTTTACTCTTTTGCTACATCTTGTTATTATTTATATTGTCTACTTGAAAATTTTATTGAGTATTAAAAATCCATTTCGGAATATATGCAATGCTCTTGCATAGGAGTAGAAATAGGCTAAACTTTATCTGGGCTTGCATCAGATATTCAAAGTCTGAGCTTGAGCCTGAGCCTGAGCCTGAGCCTGAGCCTGAGGCTTATGTAGGCTTTTTTTAGGTCTGGGCCTGGGCCTTTAAAAATCCTAATAAGGCTTGAAGCCTGTTTAAAAACCTACTTAAGTAGGCCTTTAAATAGCCTTTAAAACTTATGTCTTCAAATTCATATCTTCACACTTATTTACAATCCTACATTATGTTTTAAAACCTTGACATTTATTCTCGTCATAATATTAGGGCTTAGTAAGAAAAAGAAAAGAATGTCTAGTGACAACAATTGTCAGAGTAAATATAAATAAGAAAAACTAATCGTCTGTTGACTAATGAGATATATTTTCTAAAATTGACCAAGCATTATAAGCACTATGTAAAACTAGATTTGACCTCTTTTACTCTTCCCGCATAAATTGAGACAAATTCCTACTAAGATTGTACTATTTCATTTTGGCACTCAAATAAATTCATAGTAATTATTATACTTTAGTGGATGACACAAATCAAGGGAGAGGAAATGAGTTAGCGTTGTCACCTCGAGCCATGGAAGATAAGAGAGGCAAGGAGGAATGATTGATGGTAAATATTAGAATCCATGTTTTGATGATAACAAAATGATATCATATTGTTTTGTAAGAAAATGAAAAAGTTTAATTGAATCAAAGTTGTTACCAAATGGACTTTACAAGTTGACAAAAAGTTGTTGCAGAATATCTGATGCACTCAAGTTTTAGAGGAAAACTCAAGTTCTGTGGGCTAAAGAACTCAAGTTCAGAAGTTATCTCTTGCCAATGTTATACGGAAGCTGCTCTGAAACTGAAATTTGCTGAAAAGCTCAAGTTTTAGTTCAAAACACGAGTTCTGCAAGATAACTCTTACAATTTCTATCCAGAGGCTAAGTTTGAAACTGAAAATATATGAAGCACTCGAGTTCTTATACAAAACTTGAGTTGTCGTGTAAAGAGCACTCAAGTGTGCAAGTGATCTCTTGCAAGTGTTGTCCAGAAGCAAAACTTGAATCTGAAACAGTGTGATGCACTCGAGTTTCAATATAGAAATCAAGTTGTGCCTCAACACTTCCAGTTAACTCATGTAACTCGCAGCCAGGAGCCAAACCAGAGACTTCATCAATCTGATATGCACTAGAGAACTCGAGTTTGGTACTGCAGCACCTCAAGTTAACTCTTGTAACTTTTTGACAGGGACAAAGTGAAGTGGTGTTGACCAACCTGAGAACTCGAGTTATAAAAGAGAACTTGAGTTATGACTGAAAACTCTTACAAGTTCTTGGCAGAGACAAGTTGAAGCAATGCCAACAGCCAAGAAACTAGAGGTTGTGAAGATTCAAGTTGTATCTTAAGAACTTTCATGTTCACTCGTAACTGCAGAGAGTTGGAATTGGAGCTTGGTAAGGGAACTTGGGTTGTGCATTAGGACTTGAGTGTTATCGAAAAATTCTCCAAACACTCTTGAGAGTCACTTGAAAGTGTTAGAAGTTATCTCTGTACACATGCAAATATTGGAGTAGGCTCAAGTTGGAATATGAAACTTGAGTGTGGACTCGAGTGAGAATCAAGAACTCGAGTTCATCAGTCACAAAAGCAGAATGCATTACAGAGTCACAGCCAACAATCCAAATATTGTTAGATGTTATTTATTCATTATGTTTTCGCTTGTTATTATACCTAAACGTTACATAGCATATATTTCAAGTGTGAAATAGGAGATTGAACGTTCGGATTTCAACTTCAAATGAGAAAGTCAATTGCAGAGAACATAATTATTACACACCAAATATTGGACACCTACCACCACATGCAATTGACCCACCATGAAAAACTGTCTAGAAACTCAAATGTATCCATCCCACTCCTCAACGAAATGCTCCACTCCACAACGTAAAATTCCACAATGGCTAACTTAGATTAGCTATAAATATAGAGCATCGAAGACAGACTCGATAAGACAAGATAGCACGAGATTATGCACTGAAAATTCAGAAGAGTCTCTGATATCATACTTCTCTCTGTATTCATATTGTACTTCAGTGATTATCATATCTACTCTGAGAGAGTCTTTAAACACTTCCAATTGTATTTTTGATTTGATCTCAAGGTAAAGGGCCTTCTTTATAGGGAAGCTGTAGAGAAAATTCCTGGTAAGAATTTTTGCTCATAAGACTTACAAGGTACAAGCAGTAGAGAACGTTGCTACTTGTAAGACTTGTAGAGGTGTAAGCAGGAGAGAACTTTGCTGCTCATAAGACTTGCACAGGTAAGCAGAAGACAAAGGTCTTCAGAATTATTCTACTCATAAGATTTGCCGTAAGGGGGAGAGAAAATTCTAGGATTAGAATATTTTTGCTCGTAGTCCTTACGAGAACAGTTGTTGTTTTGCAGTGTTTCAAGAGCCCACTGAATCTTGGAAGATTAGTTAAGATCTCAAGAGGTGTTGATCTCTGAGAATTAGACGTAGGCTTGGGGTTGAGACGAACTAGTATAAAACTCTGTATGCAAATTCTCTCATCTTTACTCTCTCATCATTTATCTCTTTAACACTGTAACGAGCAAAAAAATTTACTACAATACCCAATTCACCCCCTCTTGAGTAAAGCTTGCCTCTTTTACTAAAAGGTTGAGTGTAATGACGATCAGATATGAAACTTAGAATTAATATTAAGTTGATAAATTATTTAGATGATATTATATATATATATATAATAATATAAATTTTAAAAAAATTTAAATAGGCTAGGCCTGTAGACTTGTAAGTTAAGCGTTATGAAAATAGGTCTGGCTTGTTTATCTAAATAGGCCTGAGTTTGTTCTAGCCTATTTACTAAATAGTCTAGGCTAGGCTTTATATAACGTAGGTCGTAAGCCCCTATCGTGGGCCCTAGTCCAATTCCTTCCCTACTCTGAAATCAACCTTGTTACATTGAATTGAATTAACTTCTTATTCATGTTTTTTTTGGTTAAAATGATTTAATTTCATGTGAAATAAATTTTCACATTATATATAAATAGATTGTTAAAACATCTTGTCATAATTATCTTCAAGATTCATAGAGAAGAATTTGTGGAGATGGATCCAGATCCTCTCCTTTTTCTTCTTTCTCATCCTTTGTAGAATCCCATATTTTTCCTTAGATCAAGAATGGATGATTATTCAAATTCAATAATTTATAAAATTATTATAAATATAAATAAAAAATTTAAACTATTTAAATTTTATCTATATGGTTCATAATTGCAGTACAAAAGAGGAAAAATGATAGAAAAAGAATTTTAAATTTTTAAAATCCCAAATAAGGTATTTTTCATAAAATATGCTGTGAATTGCTTTTCAAATCTTGTCATTACCTTATCAATTTTTTGTAACAATCCTAATTTAGGATTTTACAATTTCAAAGTTTTTTTTGTCATTTTCCATACATAGAAAAATCTTAATTTATAAAATATGAATTTTATCTTAATTTTTAGAGTGACATATGAAGTAAATATATTACTTTAATTATGACATGTCGGTTATTTTAGCACCAAACTCAACTTTTTTTATTATATGAGTTGATAAAATTGGGCTGGCACTAGTGGAAAACTGACTCTTTAGACCGGTTAAAAAAGACTTTTAGACTGGTTGTGAATTCGGTCTTGTTACAGTAGGTCTAAAAAGTCTGTTATTTTTTAGACCGGTTGTTCTTAAAACCGGTCTTGAAGGTCTCCTTTAAGACCTGTTCTGCCGACAACTGGTCTTAAAAGTCTGACCTTTTAGATCGGTTGTGCCCACAACCGGTCTTAAAGGTGGATTTTTAAGACCGGTTGTGAGCACAATCGGTCTTAAATTACATTTTAAGACTGGTTGTGACTACAACTGGTCTTAAATCTTCTATTTGTTTTAAAAAATGCCCTTTTTATATATACACGCAGTGGATGCTCCAATTTTAACAGTAGTACAGAACAATGACATATTTCAATTTCAATATTCAAAAGCAGCAGTCTATAGCAGGAACAAATTTTCATACAAGTCAGTCACACATTGAGATTCATTTGAGCACTTTAATTACAATATGGAAAATATGGCAGCAAGTAATGTAAACTTCATTGCATTGGCTCAATTTCAGCGCAAATGCACTTGTAGTTTCAGTCCCTAAGTCAATAGATTGGGAAAAACTAGGAATGAGTTCAGACAATGTTAACAGTAGACCAGTGCAATAGAATGTACAGCAAAACTCAGATGAAGATAATGCTTGACCTAACCCAACTTGTAGAAACAAAAAGCAGACAAGAAATTAATATCAAATGCACAGAAAATGCCAAACAGATTTGCTTAATTTTAGCAAAGGCTTCATAATGATGCAGAAATTTATTTAAATCCCATACTTTAGGAAACTATGCAGGACAGCTTAATGCACAACTTTGACAATAATTCCAATTACAGTAGATTGCAAGCAAATTTGTAAAGAATTTAGCCAAAGGTAATGACCAACCTTAGTTTAGCACTAAATAACACCAACAGTGCAATTAGACAGTAAGGAGGACCAAATGATAGTAGTAATGAATCTTGAAGCAACAAAGAACAATGCAAAATGCAACAGATGAAATGGAGTGCATGTATTTGTCTATCTATATGCAACTCCCCAAGTATGAAGTAAGTAACAGATTGTATAGAAGCAACATAATAGATTTCACAAAAGCAATGACAGCAGCAAGATCAACAACAAGCACAAATAAAGGTGTAAGCCAGGTGACTTTAAATAAACTTCCAACAAATGGTAATTAGTGTAGAATAAGGTTCAAGATCAAATGTCACAATTTAATCAACAAGTTAAAATCAGATTCTAAGAACTCCAAATTCACTCCATTTCTTGCAATTTCAATATGCAACATGAAGTTGTCTAAAACTAAAAACATGAACGAATGTCTAAACAGATGAATTTGCTCAGAAATGGATACAAAACTTTGAAATGACAACGACAACAATAAAATTCAAGTATTGATACAAGCAACAGCAGAAATTCCTTAACTTTATAGAATATAAAGGGAAGAAAAATTACAAAGGTCAGTCCCTCAAATCCCATGCCTCCTGTATCACCCATATCACAGAAATTGTCCTACACAGATACATAAACCTTGTTAGCAATACATATGAGAATAATGTACAATGTAACATTGGATTCAAAGCTCATAGATGAATTCAGCACAACATATGCGAATGAAATCAATATCTTCTTCAGGAAAGGGATCAGCAAGATCAAACATCTGTAACACCAAAACTAGACGAAACATTAACTTAGTAACTTAAAAACAATAAAGTAATACAAAAGTTCTGAAATATAAATTTACCTCTTGAGTAAAATTAGTCGTGCCTAGAGTAATAATATTGTAAATGTGTCTCAAAACATAAAAACCACATAAGTTGGACCCCTATGGTTGCCTACGGCTCTGAGAAAAAACATGATATCATTAAAACAAATATAAAGGCATAGCTTATTACATTCTTTAAACAAATCAATATGTACTAACCTTTGGCATGATCCATATAGGGTCCTTCAAGTCACGAACATGCTTACCACAAGCAGTGTGTAGGAATGTCCGCATAGCCCTATGATCATCATAATGACAAAGGTTATTGCTTTTACACAAATTCCATAAACTTTGCATACAAAAGGTAATAATGCAAGAAAACTAACGAGTTCATGGTTTTTTTTAAATCATTCCCTGGATTGAAGTGGAGGGAACATAAGAGGATGACAGTGTAACTACTCTTGCATAGAAGCAACTGCCAATTATCACTGAAAAAAAAGAATATTAAGCAAACATAAAACATTATATAAATTATAAAATATCAGTTTGTTTCTTACCTATGCACATATGGAGCCAAGAAACACTTAGTTCCATTTTCACTAAGCCTCTCTGATAAGTATCTATGTCTGCTAACAGCAGTGGTCCCTTTCTCTTAGATGTGATAGGGGCATAGGAATCCAAATTTTTCGCTTTTGCCAGAGGAGACCAACCTACAATGCATGTACCTACAATAATGCAAGCACATAAATAAAAGGTAAACAGTGAAACTTTTAAAATATTTACTTTGAATTGCAGAAGATGCTTACATTAAGAATAGTTGGACAATCCCAATCATAAGATTTTGTCTAGGAGTTACCAGGGACATCAAATTATCCCTCTCAAGATAGCATGTCACCCCTGACTATCCAACAATTGAATCCATAGGCCACTCTCTTGTTTTAAAGGATGTATCATATGCCATCAGAATCACTTGTTGCATGATATTCAATGGAGGCTGTGAAACTTCTTACTGAGTGAAGGGAGCTGGACTTGGTAGGGCTTTGATCGGACTTTCCTCGACTAGAATAGAAATAAGGTTCATTGGCCACAAGATGAACATACCCAAGACATCGCTTACAATCTTGAATTCATCAGAAGGGATAGGGACAGGTGCATCTGCAATGATCACCTCATCAACTGACACTCAGACTTGATCAGCTTCCATTTGTCGATGGTGGACAGTTGATCCCAAGTTATACACACTACCCCGTGCAACTAACCGTCTTAGAGGATCCTCGACAAAAATATCACAAGGCTTAGTAATTTCTCTTGCAGGACCCTCTGATGACTTCCCGATGTTGCAACAACTCCCTTTAGTGTTTTTCTTATTAGGATCAATCGATTGTGGCTGGGGAGCACTAGTATCTTGTCTTGAGCTCATGAACACTATCATTTCCTCTTTCATCTTGCTCAACCGGGTCTCTAATAGTGCATCAAATGATGCTTCAGCCTCGGCATTTGCTTCTGCTCTTACAGTGGCCAACACAGTCTACAATTCCTCCCTAGTCACGATGTTTGAGGAATGGCGTACGGGGGATCCAAAGTAATCTCGTATCCCTACCCCTCCTCCAACTCCCCTGACACGGCTTGGATGCTCATGTTTGCTAGTAGCAACTGTTAGAATATCATTCCTACCCTCCGACTTAAAAGATCCCTCAACTTGTTTTTTTCTAAGTTTTTCCTGTAAGATAATACAAAATAACAAACATAAGTAATGATGTACGTTTCTTATGTAATTAATAACAGCAATGATATAACTTACAATTCTTTCACCTACTATAATAGATTATTTACTTGTATAAGACCCACTCCTCTTTTGGTGGGCAAATTGCCATTTTTCTTCGTGATGAATCGGAGATGGTGGAGAAAGAAGAACAGAATGATCGGATTGAGATGCTTCTTCCAATCTCTTCCGTTTGGCCGCCAACAAGTCTCTTTCTGCCTTTGCATAACCCCCACGAGAAATTGTATGAGGGCAATCATTCTTTCTACCACTCTCTTGTGCTTTTTTCCTTTTTACCTGCGAATAAGAAATGATACAAAAGGAAAGTGTTATAATCAATTAAGATAATTGCTAAGTAAATAAAACAAAAAATAAGTCAACTAACCAAAGATTCTGGAGTAGTCCGAGCCTAACAAATACTTGCCAAGTCGCTTGATCAAGAAATATATACTAGTCGCACGGATTAGGATGAGGCTGACCATCTTTCACCTCGATATGAATGTAATTGTTGGTCAGATTTGTCTTAAACTTGCTCCAGCGCTCATAACAATACGTCATTGTCTTGTACAAGATCTCACTCTAAGGAACATTGTACATGAGCTAGAATGCAGGCATTGAAGGAGTAAGTGACAAATTTGTGACATATTTGATAATAATTAATTACATACATAAGAGAATTTATACCTGGATAGTGCCCTAAATATGTTTCTTCACCTTTTCATCGACATTTCTCCACTCCTCTATCAAGATGCTCGGCTTGTTGCATGCAAGGAGGCCGACAAAACTCCTATACCGTTGGGTATTAGGACCGATTGGTTTCTAATATCTATCAAACTCAATCGGTATCTTTTTGGCCTGCACTCCGACTGAGGGAAACATCTGTCAACCGTATGCCATGTCTACCCCTCTGTACAGACTGGCTACTGCACTCACTATGACACTGGCTCCGAGCATTGCATAGATTCAGCCACTAATACAACACCACTGTTCTGGACGGTGCTCTTATCATGTAGGGACTTCGTGTAAAAGGTATAACCGTTGATAACAAATGAAGTCCAACTTATGACATCAACTTCAGGACCATGTGCTAACCAATTTATTGTATCAGAAACACATTCTTCTCCGTCAACCTTTTGTTTGAACCAATGTGCAAAAGTTCTATTATGCTCCCTAATTAACCTTTGTTCAATCATTCGACTATTTTGTTTCCGTACAATTTCTTTATGGGCATTCATGTAATATTGAATTTCATCAACATTGTTCAAGATGTACAAGTGGACTTGTTGCAATTCATCACTATCTATGCTCTTTACTGTTGCCCCGCGTCTACCCCCTTCTTGATCATGACGTTTAGGAAGGCCAATATGTCGTACATTTGACAAATAATGTTGACAAAATTCCATAGCTTCTTCAGAAACATATTTTTGAACAATAGGTGCTTCAGACCGGTTGGGGTTCTTCATATACCCTTTTAGTATTTTCATAGTTCTTTCGATTGGGTACATCCACCAGAAATAGATAAGGCCACACAACTTTATCTCCCTCACTAGATGAACAATCAAGTGTACCATATGTCAAAAAAGGAAGGAAGAAAAAGCTTCTCAAGCTGGCACAAGATCATATATCCTTCATTTTCCAGTTCCTCCAATCTTTCCATGTCAATGACTTTACAACAAATGGCATTGAAGAAGAAATAAAGTCTAGTCAATATGTGTTGAAGATCATATTCGGCAATGCCTCGAATAGCTACTGGGAGTAGTTGTTGCATTAAGACATGACAATCATAAGACTTTAGCCCTATTAACTTCAAGTCTTTCATCGATACAAGCTTTTTAAAATTTAAAGAATACCCTGAAGGAACTTTAGCGCCATGTGAACACTCACAAAAGCTTCTTTTCTCAACCTTAGACAAAGTATGAGCAGCTGGAGGATAAAAAGTTCTATTACCATATGGCCTTGGATGTAAATCTTCTTGTATTCCTATTTCTTACAAGTCTAATCTTGCCTTCACGCCATCCTTAGAACTTTCTTGTATGTTGAGCAGTGTCCCAACAATATTATCACATACGTTTTTCTCCACATGCATGAAATCAATACAGTGTCTGACGTCAAGATTGCGCCAATATGGAAGATCGAAGAAGAAGGACCTTTTTTTCCATATATTTTTCTCATTTCTACTCTTTGATGACTTACTAAACATAGTATTGATATTTTTCACCTTTTCATAAATTTTCTCCCCAGTCAATGCCTTTAGAGCATCTTCAAACTCTTAGCCACAAAAAAAAGTTTTTTTTAATCTACGATAAGGGTGGCTTAGTCTAAGAAATCGCCTATGGCCAAGGTAAACCGTCTTTCTTCTATGTTGAAGTTGATGGTAGCATGTGCCTTCTTCACATATCGGACAAGCTTTGTGGCCTTTAACGCTATATCCTGACAAGTTCCCATATGCAGGGAAGTCATTTATAGTACAAAAGATCATTGCTCGCATATTAAAAGTCTCCTTGTTCGCATAAAAAACATCGACACCTTTATCCCATAACTCTTTCAAGTCTTTGATCAAGGGTTCTAGGTAAACATCTATGTCATTTCCGGGTAGCTTTGGTCCCGAAATCAACATAGACAACATAATGTACTTTTGTTTCATACATAACAAAGGAGATAAGTTGTAAATTACCAACAAACAGGCCATGAACTATGTATACTGTTTAGGCTACCATAAGGATTCATACCATTTGTGCTAAGCCCAAGCCTGAGATTCCTAGGTTCTTCACCGAAGCTAGGAAATAATTGATCGATTTTCTACCATTGAGAAGAATCAGCTGGATGTCGAAGCTTTCCATCAGGAATATTCTCATCTGCATGCCATCTCAAATTTTTGGCATCAATTTCATTGGCAAACAGGCGCTTGAACCTTGGAATGATTGGAAGATACCACAACAATTTTGCAGGGCCCTTATTTGATTTATACCTCGGAGTTTCACATATCAGACATTGCTCCTTCTCTTCATGACCTTTTCTATACAATATACAATCATTAGGGCAAGCATGGATCTTTTTATACTTCATCCCCAATGGACACAATATTTTATTAGCATCATAGTATCGACAAGGTAACACATTATCATCAGGAAGCATGTCTTTAAAGGCCTCAAGCGTTTCTGAAAAACTCTTGTCACTCCATCCATGTCGTGTTTTCAAGCTTACCAATTTCTATACAGCATTCAGCATTTGGTATTTTTTACACCCTGGGTACCACGGCTTCTCAGCATCACTACACATATTACCATATGCATGTGATTGTTCAAAAGCCTCTTCTCCTACTTCACAAATAATATCCTCTATCCGTCATCCATATCCGTGTCATTATCATCACAAGTCACTTCCCCCTATTGAGATGCACTTGGCATTTCTAATTGTTCACCATACTATACCCATACTACATCCGTCTAACAAAACCCTTCACAAATTAAATGTGTATATATATCTGCAGCACTTAATTGCTTTTCATTCAAACATTTTACACAAGGGCAATAAAACATCCCACATCATCGGCATTTCTTTTTACAAAGTCTAAAAAACCCCTTACCCTAACATCATATTCAACACTCATCCGTTTAGCTTATATCCAACTACGATCCATATATTCTAACACTTTTTTTGTTTTCTACTTTTTCCCCTAGAAAAGGCAGGAGTATGATGAGAGCATGCAATCATTACACTGAACCACACTTTGGAAATCCTAACAAAACAACCAATTCTTCATTCAAAATGGATATAATTATTAGTGCTATTTTTGTTTTCTACTTTTTCCTAATATTTATGGATATAATTATAGAAACTAAACACTTGTTAATAGTGCAGTGACCACCACGAAGAGACAGCAGTGTTGGTTTATAATTCCCTCATAATAATTGTAATTTGACTTGTCTGTTATAATCATTTTCTATCACACTCACACTTCAAGGCCAAAAAACAGTCAAATTAACTGCAAATGTTAAACTTAAGGTAAGGCACTGACATTGGCATTCAATAAACCAAATCCTGCCTGAACAACAATTCAGTTTTCACCAAAACTTCTGCTCATACAATCATTGCCAAAACTAAGCAAGATTTTTAATATATTTTGAGTATGGCAAAATTGCTCGTCTTCTGCAGAAAAAAAAAAGCATCAAAACCTCTCAAACCAGCAAAGCCAAAATAAATATTTCACACGTCTTTAAAACCTCTCAAACCGAGACCAAAGGAGTAAATATTTCACATTGTTCGGCCTCCCATCATCATTATCCTAGCTATGACATTTCTTATACCTAAAATTTAATCTTAATATATATATTTGGTAGATTGTCTGTGAGATATCACCTAAGAAAGGTACTGGTTTCTTGACATGCACATATATATTACTCCCTCCTTTACTTAATAAAAATACCCGATTTAATGAATTGTCACTTGTCAAGCACATAAAACACACGCACAAAAAAGAGCTCTACATAGCTTTCTTGATACTTGCCAATAACCGCAAAAGCTTGGTCTTGTTGCTAACAAGTATGGTGACAATCTCAGGAGGCTTCCATGTTAACTTTAATTTCTCCTTTCAAACATTTTATCAAACACCTAATGTGCATTCACATTCAAACAAAGTCATCAAGCTTATTAAATGACAATTTTTCCCCATGTACCACGCACAACCACAATTCAATGAAGAAAATTTATGAAACTAAAAACATACCCTCACACACGACAATCACAGGTTTAAAGAAAGATGAATTTTTCAAGCATTACCCACATAATGGTGTTTTATCGAGTTGAGGAAGGAGGAGGAAATGAAGGAGAATTCCATGATCTCGCATAGCATCAACAATAGAACAGAGGAGGAACATAATGGTGTTTTCTCCTTTTTTGAGAGGGATATAAACACCAAACACACCAGAAAATTTATATTAAGCTACTGTTTAGTTGATCCCCATTGCTAGCCTAGGCTGATGACCAAATCTAGAGGTAGTACAGCTTCTATATAGTAATTGTAGAGGGGGAAATGTAGAGGACGATGAAGCATAACTCAAAAAAGAGATTGAAGACGAAGATGTCCCAGAAATGCAGTGAATAAGCAGGGACGACAGCACCTACGATGACAACCACGAGCAGCTGAAGCAATGAATGACAGTACAGCCACTGAAGAGCGACGACGGACTCTATTCAAAATGGGATCAGGTAAGGGACGGGGAGTCGACGACTGAGGAGAGAAAAGATTAGGATCAAATTAGCTTGGGTGATTCAGAATGGAAGTTATAGATTTTAGAATGGAAGAGGGCGGGAGTGTGAGCTGAGGGCGCGAAACTAAATTGGGGCACATTTTTTAGACCAGTTAATAGGATAACCAGTCTTAAAAGTGGACTTTTAAGACCGATTGTTAGGCAACCGGTTTTAAAAACCTTTTTTTTAAACCGGTTATCTTATTAACCGGTATAAAATAAATATATTTTAGACCGGTTCTCTCAGTAACAGGTCTAAAAATAAAATCCTTAATTTTTTAGACTGGTTAGTATAGAACCGGTCTAAATAATCTTTTTTAGACCGGTTATTATAATAACCGGTCTCCCAACTTGTTTATAATTACGAAAATGCCACCGCGTATTTCTTTTAGACCTGTATCCACTACAACCGGTCTAAATAGGCCGGTCTAAAATGCCTTTTTTGTTCTAGTATGGGTATGTAATTATGTGTTTCTGGGCAAAAAAAACAAAGGCATGTAAGTATGTGTGTGTCCCTTCCCATACCTAATTCCTATTCCATTTCAGCCTCAACATCAACTCAGCTTCTTTGGACATTAGGCTTCTAATATCCAAGTTGTCGGCCCAACAAAAACAAACCATGTTTGAATCTAGCCCTTTGACTAAACCCTTTTTTTCATTGAAAAGTCACGAGCTCATCCATTTTATTGCAACCTCTCCCTCAGAGAGCCATAGAGGACTACAGTGACGCAGTGATTACTTAATGGGGTTAACTCCCTAATTAAATAGTACTCGTATAATATAAATTAAATAGGATAATCCAAAAAAATCCAATAGTGTGAATATGATATAAAATAAAATTTATTCATAAAAAATCAATAAAACACATGGATATTAATAAGAAATTGATATAGTCTTGATTAAACGGGTCATGGATTTTATTATATTAAAAGTTAAGCAAAATAGCTACATCCTATGATTTTAGCCGTTTTAATTTTGATGCAAAATATAAAATTCAAATTAGTTTGAAAATAGGAGGCAAGAGATTGGAAGAGAGATTATAGGAAGTTTGATCAAAATTTTAGTATTTTTAGGATTTGAACATGAATCTAGTCCAGTATTATATTCTTTACATCACTATTCCAAGCATTATATATTTTTGCAAATTTATCTACCTATGATAATCTCTATCTTGGAGACTTTTTAAAAATGCCTTACATCTGCAAAGCTTTTGTTACTGCACATGATGACATTGATGACTCTGATTACATGAAAACAAAAAGAGGAAGCAAACATTGCAGAAATAGAGTCTGAAAAGAACTAGATCTCTAACCAACAACAAGAGCGGAGAGCAGATATACACAGGCGTACACTTTCGATACTAGAATAAGAAGCAAAACTAGAAAAAGAAGCAGAAATCTTAGAATTTGAGTCTAAAACAACATCCCTTTTTAATTAATTTTTCTTATTCTTTTATTTTGCATCTTATCTTCATTAAAATTTTAAAACCCCATTTCTCTAATTTTTTTTTTTTAATTTGAGCTCATAAAAATTTTTCTTTCCCTCTAAATCCATCGTACCAAACATGCAAGCATAAATTGAGTTTGAAAGTGAACGCATGAAGCGCATGATAAGAAGCACCTTGCAAAGCTCCTTGTAAAGGCCTTGTTTGGTACATGGCACTGAATTTCGATGGATTGGGATTGGCGCTGGGACTGGGACTGAGATTGATGCTTTAAAAATGTTTGGTACAAAGTAATAGTTTCAGGAAATAATTTCATTAATCCTATTTAATAAAAAGCCACAAATTATGAAAAGATGCAAATACCTATGCCCTAAATCTCAAACTTAATTTATAGCTTAGGTGTAAACTCTGCCTTCACCATCCGTCGCTTTATCTAGAAATAATACTTATATGCAACTCTAAGCCAATCCAACCATCTAAAACAGAGATCCCTACCCTACAAAATTAGGCTTACTAATAATTGGTGCCAAACCTTTTTATTTCTTATCATTACCGTACGCATTAGATAAAAAATGACACAAAAATATAATTGTATAAAGTTTGCATATCATTTTATTGATCTTGATGCTCTAGAGAGTCATTGAACTTTTTGCTGTCACTACTTTAAAGCTTATCTACTATAGTAGAAGAATTGAAGCTTTCCCTATCAATACCCCATCAAGAACCTAGCCATCTAGCCATTCCATAATAAATAACTAGTATTGTGCCAGTAACCCAGTGAAGCAATTATTTTGGAGGCTAGGAACCAACAATACTGGCGGCTGCTGCTGTGGCGGCTATTCTCCACCAGTAATGGTGGTGATTCTGACAACCAGAAAAACACCCGTGAGATCAATAATGAGCGATGAAATAAAGTGATGAGTTATAATTTAGGGTAAAATTGATAGAGGGTATTTTTGTCAAGAAAATATTATAAATAGGGATATTTTTTTGTCTAAAATCTGCAATTCCAGGATTGAAAACGTACTACTAGGGGGAGGTGACTTTGCAGCAATCCCACTTTCGTAGTACTCCCAATCCCTAGTTATCCGTAGTCCCTCAAACCAAACGATATATTCTAGCTCAATCCCTGATCCAAATGCAGTCCCTATGTCCTAGTGCTTCATACCAAACAGAGCCTATATTTGTTCTAGAAATAGAATTCATTTTCCATTTTTCTGTAAACAGATTTGTTTTTCCTGAACTTCTTTTTTTAGTTTGCATGATAACACATGTGGTTGTCTCCTCGAAAAAAAAGTTGATGACACATTAACTTAATAAGTATATTTGATCAACTAACAAATAAACTCAACTATATATTTAGTCAACTAACAAATAAACTTAAATCAGGATAACAGCCTGGGTGAAATTGCTAGGATTTGAAGCCCCTAGACAAATTTGCACCTAAAGCCAAAACAAAAAAAGATGTAGCATAAACTTTTGGGGCAAAATTGCCCACCTTGTCAACTCCGGGATAAAATAGCTCTTTAACCCTTTTATTTTTATAATGTCATCTATAATTTGTATGTATTTTAATGTTTACAAATATCACATCGATATCAAATTTATTATAATCATTATTAATACATTGATTTTAATAACATCTTCATAATTGGCTATTTTCCCCAAAATTGCTTAATAATATCTTCATATTAAATAATAGAGATAAACCATTATGTTATAAAAACAAAGGATTGAAAACAAAAGGGGCAGCTAAAAAAACTAAGCTAAATTTTGTTGACAGACCTTTAGATAAGGGAAAAAAATGTAACGATGTGATTTAATTCCAAAGTTAAAATTATAATATTGGTAAAGTTAAATTTCAAAATGTTTGGGCTTGATATAAACTTTAGGAGATTTTATATATTATAGGGAAAATTTCATTGAGCCTTCGAAGATGTGACATAATTTAAGTCAACCCCTAAAACGTTCTGAAACTTTATTGCACCCGCTAGGGTCAAAATGAAATTAAGTTTGGGATGAAAAGACAATTATACTCTTACTTTATTTGTCTTATAAATTGTATTATTTGTCTTGTAAATGCCCATATTTGTCTTGTGAATTTTCATATTTTTCTTTTAAATTAGCTTAAATGTTTTTAATTCCCTAAATTCTTTTGAATCCCTTTATTTATCTTGTAAATTTATTTGTTTTGTAAATGCTCATATAAATGTAGATAGAGAAGAAGCTACAAGTATGGGAAGAATTTAAAGTGATAGATTTTTTTTAAAAAAAAAAAACTTTAGAAAACATAACACTAGAGTGCATTACAGAAAGGACAAAACTTAGGTCTAGTCCCTTAGGTGTATTAGGTTCAGTTAGCCAACCATATGTTGCCAGATGGATTATTTTTACACATCACCATTAACCTTTTTAAGCCCCCGTTACCCACTAAAATTTTTTAAGGTGATTCTCACACCGATTTCCAACTATATTCTCTCATGAGCAAGCCCAAATTGATTCAAAATGATTATCTACCTAGAATCATCCCATTCCCTCCCTCTTGGAAGTTCCCTTTCTTGTTCCTGCTCCGTGTATGTGAGAATTCATGAAGAGTGGATTGTTGCTTTTCACGATGATAGCAATGTGGGAGGTAAGAAGTTATGTTTGGCTTCAAAAAACCTTTGAGTCTCCTATTTCAATCCATTCTGATTCTTCCTTAGTTCGACTAAGTTTGAGTACTTAATTATCCATTTGGTTTGGCTTTATAATACATTTTGAGCTTCTTCTTTTATCTCTTCCATGCAAATCTGTGCAAAAGTATCGGTATTTTGGTCTATTTAATGAGGTATTACTAGCCTAAACCAAGACTTCCTCCAAAGTAGGCTTTGTCTTTTTGCTCTTTAGGTTAACGTTGAACGGAGAAGAAGAAGAAATTTTAGTGGGTAATAGTGGCCTAACAAGGTTAATAGTGATGTGTGAAAATAATGCACCTTGCAGCATGTGATTAGCTAACTGGACCAAATGGATCTAAGGGATTAGACCTAACTTTTGTCATTAAAATTTTTATGGTTTAACTTTCATACCACTCCGATCCTTATTATAAGTTTATTTTGATCAAGTCTCATATAAATGGAAGTTAAGACCTTTAATTTGTCTAATTGAATTTTCTAAATTTTTCCTTATTTAATAATAAGGATTGTAAAAAAGATGTTATACATTTTCTCTTACTTGTATTTTCAGAGGTAAAATTAGAAAACTAGTTATTAATGACTCTAGAGTGAAATTATATTTAAGGGTTGGGACTAAAAATTTTTAACAAACCAACTTATAATTGCCCATCATTCTCATTACATCATTTTTTCAATTGTGTTAAGAAGGTGACTCACAATTACGGTTTTGCAATTGGGCTTCTTAAGAGAAGGTGCGAGCCTTGCAAATGTTCTAGAAAGAACATGAAGGAGTCAAAACAGTTTTATATTAGTAAATGCTCTTCATTTTATCAAATGCCAATAGATGTTGTGAGTGGAGGAATTAAATGAATATTGTAAATTATAAAAACATCTCTTCAATCAAGTAGACAAATTAAAGGAATTAAAGTGATGAGTCTTTCGTTCAAATGGTTTGGTATCAGATCATGGTTCACCAATGTCCTACAACTTTGTAGTATTAGCAGCTAGTATTCGAGCTAGCACAGATTCATATCACTCATGCATTAAAAGGAGATAAACCTCTTTTAATTTCAGAAGAAGGGAATAATATGTCAAAGGTCTTGGAGAGCATGTAGATCAGCTTTATTAAGGTGGTCCACAAAGTCGTAAAATGGAGCTGAAAGAAGTACAGAAGGCAAGAGTCTTGGGAGAGTATGTAAGGAGGATGAAAGAAGTACAGAAGGCAAGAGGCTTGGTATTGCTATCGACTATCATGCAATGTTACTGTCTCTACCGACACATTCAAGACAACACTATTTCTAAGTGAGTATATTTATGGCGTATAAATAATGTAGTTTATTTGATTGCATATTGGGACACCAGTTAATTCCCTTATATTTCTTGTTAATCCCTAATTTTTCCTTTAAAACGTGTTAAGAGAGAAGATATCTAAAACCTCATAAAGAATTGAACTTGGCTTTGATACCAACTGTAATATCCCAGCCTTAACTCTGATACCACCAGTATAATACGACTTGTAGCATTACAACTAGCTCTAATATCACCTATAACATCTTATCACCTCGATCTCAAAATCATGTACTTTGGGGCCCCATTACCCCTCACAGTTTGAAAACACAGTAAGAGGGGAGGTCTCAAGGGGATACCATACTCTTATAAAGCCTTGAGCTTGGCTCTGATACCACCTGTTTGATACCACTTGTAATATTCTAGCTAGCTCTGATACCATATGTAGCATCAAAGGGCCTAACTAAACATATGCTAAACAGTATCAACAAATGTTACTCCTTAAAATTTATTGCATAGAATTTGTTTGTGCACAAGTTCACTTCATCAATTTTACTATTATTTTATAAAACTAATTCCAAATATCTTAATTTTGTCAATTTGTGGAATGACTTGTTAGAGATTATGGAGGGAGATAAATTTGGAATTAGTTTTGATAAATTAATAGTGAAATTGTGAAGATGTTAATCATAGGATTCAAGCTGAGTGGTTTAAGAGGAGAAAAGCTATCAGAATTATTTGTGATCGAAAAATACACAATAAAGTAAAAGGAAATTTTTAGCATACTGCTATTTATAAAACTATAAATCTACCTATTACTTATAATTGGACGGACATTTTCAAGTTCTGAATCTTTATGGCATGTCGTTGGAAATCTCTCACATGACGTAGAGGGACTTTTGCCTAGTGTTGATACTCTTCTGCATATGTGTAGTCAACTACAAAACCTTTATGAGAAAAACCTATCTATGGAGGTCAGTCTATTGGCTCCGGTCCATTTTTACCAGGCTAACAAAAAAAATTGTTCGGACTTACTTTGTTTGTTATGATGCAGCCGAGAAAATATGATCAGGAGATCATGAGAATCATTACGAAAAAAGAAGAGGGCCTGAAACACAAGCTTGGGCTTGGTATTACTATCGACTATCATGCAATGTTACTGTCTCTACCGACACATTCAAGACAAAACTATTTCTAAGTGAGTATATTTATTGCTTATAATTAATGTAGTTTATTTGATTGCATACTGGGACACCAGTTAATTCCCTTATATTTCTTGTTAATCCCTAATTTTTGCTTTAAAACGTGTTAAGAGAGAAGATATCTAAAACCTCATAAAGAATTGAACTTGGCTTTGATACCAACTGTAATATCCCAGCCTTGACTCTGATACCACCTATCTAATACCACTTGTAGCATTACACCTAGCTCTAATATCACCTATAACACCTTATCACCTCGCTCTCAAAATCGTGTACTTTGGGGCCCCATTACCCCTCACAGTTTGAAAACATAGTAAGAGGTGAGGTCTCAAGGGGATACCATACTCTTATAAGGCCTTGAGCTTGGCTCTGATACCACCTGTTTGATACCACTTGTAACATTCCAGCTAGCTCTGATACCATATGTAGCATCATAGGGCCTAACTAAACATATGCTAAATAGTATCAACAAATGTTACTCCTTAAAATTTATTGCATAGAATTTGTTTGTCCACAAGTTCACTTCATCAATTTTACTATTATTTTATAAAACTAATTCCAAATATCTTAACTTTGTCATTTTGTGGAATGACTTGTTAGAGATTGTGGAGGGAGATAAATTCGGAATTAGTTTCCTAAATTAATAGTGAAATTGTGAAGGTGTTAATCGTAGGATTCAAGCCGAGTGGTTTAAAAGGAAAAAAGCTATCAGAATTATTTGTGATCGAAAAATACACAATAAAGTAAAAGGAAAGTTTTAGCATACTACTACTTATAAAACTATAAATCTATCTATTACTTATAATAGGAAGGACATTTTCAGGTTCTGAATCTTTATGGCATGTCGTTGGAAATCTCTCATATGACGTAGAGGGACTTTTGCCTAGTGTTGATACTCTTCTGCATATGTGTAGTCAACTACAAAACCTTTATGAGAAAAACCTATCTATGGAGGTCAGTCTATTAGCTCCGGTCCATTTTTACCAGGCTAACAAAAAAAATTGTTCGGACTTACTTTGTTTGTTATGATGCAGCCGAGAAAATATGATCAGGAGATCATGAGAATCATTGCGAAAAAAGAAGAGGGGCTGAAACACAAGCTTGGGCTTGGTATTGCTATCGACTATCATGCAATGTTACTGTCTCTATCGACACATTCAAGACAACACTATTTCTAAGTGAGTATATTTATGGCTTATAAATAATGTAGTTTATTCGATTGCATACTGGGACACCAGTTAATTCCCTTATATTTCTTGTTAATCCCTAATTTTTGCTTTAAAACGTGTTAAGAGAGAAGATATCTAAAACCTCATAAAGAATTGAACTTGGCTTTGATACCAACTGTAATATCCCAGCCTTGACTCTGATACCACCTGTCTAATACCACTTGTAGCATTACACCTAGCTCTAATATCACCTATAACACCTTATCACCTCGCTCTCAAAATCGTGTACTTTGGGGCCCCATTACCCCTCACAGTTTGAAAACATAGTAAGAGGTGAGGTCTCAAGGGGATACCATACTCTTATAAGGCCTTGAGCTTGGCTCTGATACCACCTGTTTGATACCACTTGTAACATTCCAGCTAGCTCTGATACCATATGTAGCATCATAGGGCCTAACTAAACATATGCTAAATAGTATCAACAAATGTTACTCCTTAAAATTTATTGCATAGAATTTGTTTGTCCACAAGTTCACTTCATCAATTTTACTATTATTTTATAAAACTAATTCCAAATATCTTAACTTTGTCATTTTGTGGAATGACTTGTTAGAGATTGTGGAGGGAGATAAATTCGGAATTAGTTTCCTAAATTAATAGTGAAATTGTGAAGGTGTTAATCGTAGGATTCAAGCCGAGTGGTTTAAAAGGAAAAAAGCTATCAGAATTATTTGTGATCGAAAAATACATAATAAAGTAAAAGGAAAGTTTTAGCATACTACTACTTATAAAACTATAAATCTATCTATTACTTATAATAGGAAGGACATTTTCAGGTTCTGAATCTTTATGGCATGTCGTTGGAAATCTCTCATATGACGTAGAGGGACTTTTGCCTAGTGTTGATACTCTTCTGCATATGTGTAGTCAACTACAAAACCTTTATGAGAAAAACCTATCTATGGAGGTCAGTCTATTCACTCCGGTCCATTTTTACCAGGCTAACAAAAAAAATTGTTCGGACTTACTTTGTTTGTTATGATGCAGCCGAGAAAATATGATCAGGAGATCATGAGAATCATTGCGAAAAAAGAAGAGGGGCTGAAACACAAGCTTGGGCTTGGTATTGCTATCGACTATCATGCAATGTTACTGTCTCTATCGACACATTCAAGACAACACTATTTCTAAGTGAGTATATTTATGGCTTATAAATAATGTAGTTTATTCGATTGCATACTGGGACACCAGTTAATTCCCTTATATTTCTTGTTAATCCCTAATTTTTGCTTTAAAACGTGTTAAGAGAGAAGATATCTAAAAACTCATAAAGAATTGAACTTGGCTTTGATACCAATTGTAATATCCCAGCCTTGACTCTGATACCACCTGTCTAATACCACTTGTAGCATTACACCTAGCTCTAATATCACCTATAACACCTTATCACCTCGCTCTCAAAATCGTGTACTTTGGGGCCCCATTACCCCTCACAGTTTGAAAACACAGTAAGAGGGGAGGTATCAAGGGGATACCATACTCTTATAAGGCCTTGAGCTTGGCTCTGATACCACCTGTTTGATACCACTTGTAACATTGCAGCTAGCTCTGATACCATATGTAGCATCACAGGGCCTAACTAAACATATGCTAAATAGTATCAACAAATGTTACTCCTTAAAAGTTATTGCATAGAATTTGTTTGTCCACAAGTTCACTTCATCAATTTTACTATTATTTTATAAAACTAATTCCAAATATCTTAACTTTGTCATTTTGTGGAATGACTTGTTAGAGATTGTGGAGGGAGATAAATTTGGAATTAGTTTCCTAAATTAATAGTGAAATTGTGAAGGTGTTAACCGTAGGATTCAAGCCGAGTGGTTTAAAAGGAAAAAAGCTATTAGAATTATTTGTGATCGAAAAATACACAATAAAGTAAAAGGAAAGTTTTAGCATACTACTACTTATAAAACTATAAATCTATCTATTACTTATAATAGAAAGGACATTTTCAGGTTCTGAATCTTTATGGCATGTCGTTGGAAATCTCTCATATGACGTAGAGGGACTTTTGCCTAGTGTTGATACTCTTCTGCATATGTGTAGTCAACTACAAAACCTTTATGAGAAAAACCTATCTATGGAGGTCAGTCTATTCACTCCGGTCCATTTTTACCAGGCTAACAAAAAAAATTGTTCGGACTTACTTTGTTTGTTATGATGCAGCCGAGAAAATATGATCAGGAGATCATGAGAATCATTGCGAAAAAAGAAGAGGGGCTGAAACACAAGCTTGGGCTTGGTATTGCTATCGACTATCATGCAATGTTACTGTCTCTATCGACACATTCAAGACAACACTATTTCTAAGTGAGTATATTTATGGCTTATAAATAATGTAGTTTATTCGATTGCATACTGGGACACCAGTTAATTCCCTTATATTTCTTGTTAATCCCTAATTTTTGCTTTAAAACGTGTTAAGAGAGAAGATATCTAAAAACTCATAAAGAATTGAACTTGGCTTTGATACCAATTGTAATATCCCAGCCTTGACTCTGATACCACCTGTCTAATACCACTTGTAGCATTACACCTAGCTCTAATATCACCTATAACACCTTATCACCTCGCTCTCAAAATCGTGTACTTTGGGGCCCCATTACCCCTCACAGTTTGAAAACACAGTAAGAGGGGAGGTATCAAGGGGATACCATACTCTTATAAGGCCTTGAGCTTGGCTCTGATACCACCTGTTTGATACCACTTGTAACATTGCAGCTAGCTCTGATACCATATGTAGCATCACAGGGCCTAACTAAACATATGCTAAATAGTATCAACAAATGTTACTCCTTAAAAGTTATTGCATAGAATTTGTTTGTCCACAAGTTCACTTCATCAATTTTACTATTATTTTATAAAACTAATTCCAAATATCTTAACTTTGTCATTTTGTGGAATGACTTGTTAGAGATTGTGGAGGGAGATAAATTTGGAATTAGTTTCCTAAATTAATAGTGAAATTGTGAAGGTGTTAACCGTAGGATTCAAGCCGAGTGGTTTAAAAGGAAAAAAGCTATTAGAATTATTTGTGATCGAAAAATACACAATAAAGTAAAAGGAAAGTTTTAGCATACTACTACTTATAAAACTATAAATCTATCTATTACTTATAATAGGAAGGACATTTTCAGGTTCTGAATCTTTATGACATGTCGTTGGAAATCTCTCACATGACGTAGAGGGACTTTTGCCTAGTGTTGATACTCTTCTGCATATGTGTAGTCAACTACAAAACCTTTATGAGAAAAACCTATCTATGGAGGTCAGTCTATTAGCTCCGGTCCATTTTTACCAGGCTAACAAAAAAAATTGTTCGGACTTACTTTGTTTGTTATGATGCAACCAAGAAAATATGATCAGGAGATCATGAGAATCATTGCGAAAAAAGAAGAGGGGCTGAAACACAAGCTTGGGCTTGGTATTGCTATCGACTATCATGCAATGTTACTGTCTCTACCGACACATTCAAGACAACACTATTTCTAAGTGAGTATATTTATGGCTTATAAATAATGTAGTTTATTCGATTGCATACTGGGACAGCAGTTAATTCCCTTATATTTCTTGTTAATCCCTAATTTTTGCTTTAAAACGTGTTAAGAGAGAAGATATCTAAAACCTCATAAAGAATTGAACTTGGCTTTGATACCAACTGTAATATCCCAGCCTTGACTCTGATACCACCTGTCTAATACCACTTGTAGCATTACACCTAGCTCTAATATCACCTATAACACCTTATCACCTCGCTCTCAAAATCGTGTACTTTGGGGCCCCATTACCCCTCACAGTTTGAAAACACAGTAAGAGGGGAGGTCTCAAGGGGATACGATACTCTTATAAGGCCTTGAGCTTGGCTCTGATACCTCCTGTTTGATACCACTTGTAACATTCCAGCTAGCTCTGATACCATATGTAGCATCACAGGGCCTAACTAAACATATGCTAAAGAGTATCAACAAATGTTACTCCTTAAAAGTTATTGCATAGAATTTGTTTGTGCACAATTTCACTTCATCAATTTTACTATTATTTTATAAAACTAATTCCAAATATCTTAACTTTGTCATTTTGTGGAATGACTTGTTAGAGATTGTGGAGGGAGATAAATTTGGAATTAGTTTCCTAAATTAATAGTGAAATTGTGAAGATGTTAATCATAGGATTCAAGCTAAGTGGTTTGTTTGTGCACAAGTTTGCTTGATCGTTTTTGTCTAAATCTACATTAGAAGTTGGGAAAATTACATAATTCATTGATTATGTCTTTGTTTTACTAGTCGGAATTATTTTTCCAAGCACGAAATGTTTATTTAAAAGAAGGAATATTGCATCTACACTGAGAATAATCTCCTCTTCAATCTCAGGAGTTTGGTTAAAATCAAACCTAACATTTGCATTTATCCCTAAATCACAAGCATCTTGAGATAAATTTAACAAATATTTCAAAATTTTTCCAAGTTAGGTGGCTCTTAAAAAGACATATGCACAATGGTGATTGCTCTAAATCATGGTTTAGATGCTGAGTTCTATTTGCAAGTTATTGTATCTCATCCATAGTAAATTGATTACCTTATTATGATAACAAGTAGACAGATATCTCTGTCTAAGAAGAAAATCAAATTCTCCATGGATTTTCTCAAGAAGTCCTTCACATTCAAAGTCATCTGATAATGGATAACCATTAAAAAAGACAGACCATTCCACTTTAATAGCTTCTGTAATACTAGTATATTTGAACATTTTGGATGCAACATAGTAACTAATCTTCTCAATCCATGCATTACCAATACTTAAAGGCAAAAGTCCACGTAATTTATGTGAGAAATTCCTAAAGTGCTCCTACACGACATGCTTCCATAACAATTTGGAACCTAAAAACTCTTCCCCACAATTGCTACACAGTCACACTTTCTATGTTTTGTTACCCTAGCATACAACAAAGCTTGTTTTGCCATGTCATTCCCCAAATGAGTCCTTGAATACCTAATGTGAGTTTAGAGATCACTTACCCTAATCCTTTAAAATTTCATATAATCATGACACAGAACCCAATCTCTGTTAGAAGACTTCAGGGCCATCCTTTAGCTTTCACTCTTCATGCATCTCCATAAGTCATGTTATGATCTTTCTCTATGATCTTTCTTCAAGATTTTTTCAATTTTATTTTAGAAAATAAGTTTATAAAAAAAGTTTATGAGAACTAACTTTTACTTTTTTGCTACCTCTTGTTATTATTTATATTTTCTACTTGAAAATTTTATTAAGTATTAAAAATCCATTTTAGAATATAAGTAATGCTCCTACATAGGAGTAGAAATAGGCTAGACTTTATCTAAATAGGCTTAAGCCTGCAACAAAGATTCAAAGTCTAAGCTTGAGCCTGAACCTGAGGTGTATGTAGGCTTTTTTTTAGGTCTGGGCCTTCAAAAAGCCTAACAAGGCTTAAAGCCTGTTTAAAAGTAGGCCTTTAAATAGCCTTTAAAACCTATGTCTCCAAATTCATATCTTTACACTTATTTACAATCCTACATTATGTTTTAAAACCTTAACATTTATTCTCGTCGTAATATTAGGGCTTAGTAAGAAAAAGAAGAGAATGTCTAGTGACAACAATTGTCAGAAGAAATAGAAATAAGAAAAACTAATCATCTGTTGACTAATGAGACATATTTTCTAACATTGACCAAGCATTACAAGCACTATGTAAAACTAGATTTGACCTCTTTTACTCTTCTAACATAAATTGAGACAAACTCCTTCCACTAAGATTGTAATATTTCATTTTGTCGCTCAAATAAATTCATAGTAATTATTATATTTTAGGGGATGACACAAAGCAAGCGAGAGGAAATGAGTTAGCATTGTCATCTCGAGCCATCGAAGAGAAGAGAGGCAAGGAGGAATGATTGATGCTAAATGTTAGAATGCATGTGTTGATGATAACAAAATGATATCATGTTGTTTTGTAAGAAGATGACAAAGTTTAATTGAATCAAAGTTGTTACCAAATGGATTTTAGAAGTTGACAAAAAGTTGTTGCAGAATATCTGATGCACTTGATTTTTAGAGGAAAACTCGAGTTCTATAGGCTAAAGAACTTGAGTTCAGAAGTTATCTCTTGCCAATGTTATACAGAAGCTGCTCTGAAACTGAAATTTGCTGAAAAGCTCAAGTTTTGGTTCAAAACACGAGTTCTGTAAGATAACTCTTACAAGTTCTATCCAGAGGCTAAGTCGAAACTGAAAATATATGAAGAACTCGAGTTCTTATACAAAACTTGAGTTCTGGTGTAAAGAGCACTCAAGTGTGCAAGTGATCTCTTACAAGTGTTGTCCAGAAGCAAAAATTGAATCTGAAACAGTGTGTTGCACTCAACTTTCAATATAGAACTCGAGTTATGCCTTAACACTTCCAGTCAACACTTACAACTTACAGCCAGGAGCCAAACCAGAGACTTCATCAATCTAATATGCACTGGAGAACTTGAGTTTGGTACTACAACACTTCAAGTTAACTCTTGTAACTTTTTGACAGGGACAAAGTGAAGTGGTCTTGACCAACTTGAGAACTCGAGTTATGAAAGAGAACTTGAGTTATGACTGAAAACTCTTGCAAGTTCTTGGCAGAGACAAGTTGAAGCAATGCCAACAACCAAGAAACTAGAGTTTGTGAAGAGAACTCGAGTTGTATGTTAAGAACTTTCAAGTTTACTCGCAAGTGTAGAGGGTTGGAAGCGAGAACTTGGTAAGGGAACTCAAGTTAGGCATTAGAACTTGAGTGTTATCGAAAAATTCTCCAAATACTCTTGAGAGTCAGTTGAAAGTGTTAGAAGTTATCTCTGTACACATGCAATTATTGGAGTAGGCTCAAGTTGGAATATGAAACTCGAGTATGGACTCCAATGAGAATCAAGAACTCGAGTTCATCAGTCACAAAAACATTATGCATTATAGAGTCACAGAGAACAATCCAAATTGGTTAAATATTATTTATTCATTATGTTTTCACTTGTTATTATACCTAAATGTAACTAATATATATTTCAAGTGTGAAACAGGAGATTGAACGTTCAGATTACAGTTTTAAATAAGAAAGTCAATTGCGGAGAACATAATCATTGCACACCAAATATTGGACACCTGCCACCACATGCAATTGACCCACCATGAAAAACTGTCTGGAAACTCAAACGTATACATCCCGCTCCTCAACGAAATGCTCCACTCCACAATGGAACATACCACATTGGCTAACTCTGATTAGCTATAAATATAGAGCATTGAGACAGACTCGATAAGACAAGATAGCATGAGAGCATGCATTGAAAATTCACAAGAGTCTCTGATATCATACTTCTCTCTGTATTCATATTGTACTTCAATAATTATTATATCTACTCTGTGAGAGAGTATTTAAACACTTCCAATTGTATTTTTGATTTGATCTCAAGATAAGGGGCCTTGAGAGGGTTGATTTCTTTATAGGGAAGCTGTAAAGAAAATTCCTGGTAAGATTTTTGCACATAAAACTTACAAGGTGCAAGCAGTAGAGAACGTTGATACTCGTAAGACTTGTAGGGGTGTAAGCAGGAGAGAGCATTACTGCTCATAAGACTTGCACTGGTAAGCAAAAGAGAAAGGTCTTCAGAATTGTTCTGCTCAAAAGACTTGCCGTAAGGGGGAGAGAAAATTCTAGGATTAGAATATTTTTGCTTGTAGTCCTTACGAGAATAGTTGTTGTTCTGCAATGTTCCGAGAGCCTATTGAATCTTGGAAGATTAGTTAAGATCTCAAGAGGTGTTAATCTCTGAGAATTGGACGTAGGCCTCGTGTTGGGCCGAACTAGTATAAAACTCTGTGTGCAAATTCTCTAATCTTTACTCTCTCTTCATTTATATCTTTAACACCGTAACACACAAAAATTTACTACATCACCTAATTCACCCCCTTCTTGAGTAAAGCTTGCCTCTTTCACTAAAAGGTTGAGTGTAATGACAATGAGATTTGAAACTTCGAATTAATATTAAGTTCATAAATTATTTAGATGATATTATATATATAATATAAATTTTAAAAAAAGTTAAATAGGTCAGGCCTGTAGACTTGTAAGTTAAGCCATATGAAAATAGGTCTAGCTTGTTTATCTAAATAGGCCTAAGTTTCTGTCTAGCCTATTTACTAAATAGTCTAGACTAGGCTTTTTATAGGCTAGGCCATAAGCCCCTATCGGGGGCCCTAGCCCAATTCCTTCCCTACTCTTAGATCAACCTTGTTACACTGAATTGAATTAACTTCTTATTCATGTTTTTTTTTTTGGTTAAAATGATTTAATTTCATGTGAAATAAATTTTCACATTATATATAAATAGATTGTTAAAACATCCTGTCATAATTATCTTCAAGGTTCATACAGAAGGATTTGTGGAGATGGGTCCAGATCCTCTCCTTTTTCTTCTTTCTCATCCTTTGTAGAATCCCATATCTTTCCTTAGATCAAGAATGAATGATTATTCAAATTCAATAATTTATAAAGTCATTATAAATATAAATAAATAATTTAAACTATTAAAATCTTATCTATATGGTTCATAATTGTAGTACAAAAGAGGAAAAATGATAGAAAAAAATTTAAAAATTGTAAAATCCCAAATCAGGTATTTTTCATAAAATAAGTTGTGAATTGCTTATCAAATCTTGTCATTACCTTATCAATTTTAGGTAGCAAACCTAATTTAGGAATTTGCAATTTCAAAGTTCTTTTTTTTTGTCATTTTCCCTACTTAGAAAATCTTAATTTATAAAATATGAATTTTATCTTAATTTTTAGAGTTACATATGAAGTAAATATATTACTTTAATTATGACATGTCGGTTATTTTAGCACCAAATTCAACTTTTTTTTATTATATGAGCTAATAAAATTGGGTTGGGTATGTAATTATGTGTTCCTGGGCCCAAAAAAGATAAAAAAAGGTATGTAAGTATGTGTGTATCCCTTCCCATACCTAATTCACATTCCTCTTCGGCCTCGACATCAACTCAACTTCTTTGGACATTAGGCTGCTAATGTCCAAGTTGTCGGCCCAACAAAAACAAACCATGTTTGAGTCCAACCCTTTTTTCATTGAAAAGTCACAAGCTCATCCATTTTATCGCAACCTTTTCCTCAGAGAGCCACAGAGGACTGCTTGACGCGGTGATTATTTAATGGGGATAACTCCCTAATTAAATAGTACTAGTATAATATAAATTAAAAAGGATAATCCAAAAAAATCCAATAGTGTAAACATGATATAAAAGAAATTTTATTCACAAAAAATAAATAAAACACATGGATATTAATAAAAAAAATTGATATAATCTTGATTAAACAGATCATGGATTTTATAATATTAAAAGTTAATCAAAATAGCTACATCCTATGATTTTAGCCATTTTAATTTTGATGTAAAATATAAAATTCATATTAGTTTGAAAATAGGATGCAAGAGATTGGAGGAGAGATTATAGGAAGTTTGATAAGAATTTTAGTTTTTGAACATGAATCCAGTCCGGTATTATATTCTTTACACCATTATTCCAAGCGTTATATATTTTTGCAAATTTATCTACCTACGATCATCTCTATCTTGGAGACTTTTTAAAAATGCCTTACATCTGCAAAGCTTTTGTTATTGCGCATGATGACATTGATGACTCTGATTACATGGAAACAAAAAGAAGAAGAAAAAATTGCAGAAATAGAGTCAGAAAGAACCAGCCCTCTAACCAATAACAAGAACGGAGAGCAGATATACACAGGTATACACTTTTGATACTAGAATGAGAAGCAGAACTAGAAAAAGAAGCAAAAATCTCAAAAATTGAGTCTAAAACAACATTCCTTTTTAATTAATTTTTTTTATTCTTTTATTTTTCATCTTATCTTCATTAAAATTTTAAAACCCCATTTCTCTAATTTTTTTTAATTTCAGCTCATAAAAATTTTCCTTCCCCTCCCCTTCCCTTTAAATCCCTCGTACCAAACAAGCAAGCATAAATTGAGGTTGAAAGTGTGCCCTGGAGTGCATCATAAGAAGTACCTTGCGACGCTCCTTGCAAATGCCCTGTTTGGTACGTGGTACTGAATTTTGATAGATTGGGATTGGCACTGGGGCTAGGACTGGGATTGATACTTTTAAAATATGTTTGGTACGAAGTAATAGTTGGAGGGAATAATTTCATTAATCTTATTTAATAAATGGCCACTAATTATGAAAAGACGCAAATACCTATGCCCTAAATCTCAAACTTAATCTAAAAGTTAGATGCAAACTCTGCCTTCACCGTCCGTCATTTTATTTGGAAATAATACTTACATGCAACTCTAAGCCAATCCAACCATGTAAAACAGAGATCCCTTCCCTACAAAATTAGCCGTACTAATAATTGGGGCCAAACCTTTTATTTCTTATCATTACCGTACGCATTAGATAAAAAATGACAAAAAAATATAATTATATAAAGTTCACATTGTTATGAATATTAAATATGTGGATGTCCATTGACTCATATTAATCTTCCAGTCAACTTGACATAAAGAAGAAAAGAAGACATGACACAAAGCAAAAGCAAAAGAAGACAAGGACATAAAGAAAAGAAGACAAGGACATAAAGACGATATAAAGTAACCATGTTCATTTAAATATAACCATGGTAATACAACCAGGGTTAGATTTCTGCCTCTATATAAAGGGCTGTAATCGATTGTTTCAATTGAACTGAATGAGAACATCTCTCTAACTTCTCTCTAGAAATTCTATCAATTTTCTTTGAATCCTATCAATCTTCTTTCTTATAACATATACTTTCATAACACGTTATCAGTACGAAGCTCTAAAAGAAGGTATGATCTTCTTATGATTTCTTTAGTAATTATATATACGTTGTTTTATTTTATAGATCTGGGATAATCTGAGCCACTATATGGAATTAGAGAGATACTTTTACCGATTGTTATATAACATCGGGTTCCATGGCTAAAGATTGGAGATCGTTATTGTTTTTATATACAAGTTCTTTTATATTATTATTATTATTGTTATTATGGCCAGAAGCCATACATATCTGATTCTTGAAATTATGACCAGAAGTCGTAATGTTTTAATAATATGGCCAGAAGCCATATCCATTCTTATTATATAGCCAGAAGCTATATACATTTTTCATCTTATTATATGGCCAGAAGCTATATATATTTTATCTTTTATCTTATTATATGGCCAGAAGCTATATATATTTTTATCTTTTATCTTATTGTACGGCCAGAAGTCATGTACAATTTTTATCCTGAAGATAATAGTTAATTCCTCATCTTGAGATTAAATGGCCCGAAGCCATACATGGCCTGAAGTCATGAGATTAAATGGCCCGAAGCCATACATGTTTTAATTTTCTTATCTTGCCTTATGAATTATTTATTGTCTTTATGAATTTACAGTTATTATATGGCACATTTACATTTCATATTTTAATTATGTTCATTTATTTCTTTAATTAGTTTGAACAATGGCAAATCTGGCAAAACTTGAAATTGTGGCTCTTGACATTACCGGGAAAAATTATTTATCTTGGAAATTGGATGCGGAAATACACTTGAATGCCAAAAGTCTGGAAGACACGATTAAAGAAGGGAATAAGGCATCCAACAAAGATAAAGCCAGATCAATGATTTTTCTTCGCCAGCACTTACATGAAGATTTAAAAATTGAATATTTGACAGTTATGGACCCACTTGTCCTTTGGAACAATTTGAAAGAAAGATATGATCACCAGAAGTTGGTCATTCTTCCAAAAGCTCATTTTGATTGGATGCATTTACGCTTGCAAGATTTTAAATCTATAAGCAAATATAATTTAGCTATGTTCAGAATTACTTCTAAATTGAAATTATGTGGAGAAAATGTTACTGATGATGATATGTTAGAAAAGACATTCTCCACATTTCATGCATCCAATTTGCTCCTGCAGCAGCAATATCGTGAAAAAGGTTTCAAGAAATATTCTGAGTTAATTTCTTGTCTCCTTGTGGCTGAACAAAATAATGAGCTTTTATTGAAAAATCATGAATCCCGTCCAACAGGCTCAACTCCATTCCCTGAAGTGAATGTAGTCACTAATGAATCTTATTGTGGCCGTGGCCGTGGACGTGGACGTGGACAAGGACGTGGATGTGGGCGTGGCTACAGCCGTGGGCGTGGTCGTGGTCGATATCATGGAGGTTCAAATTCCTACCAGAAGTAGGAAAAGACTGATAAGAACCAAAAAGGGGAAAGCAGTAGGCATAACAAATATGCTGATAATCCATGCTATCGATGTGGTGGAAAGGGCCATTGGTCTCGTACCTGTCGTACACCAAGGCACCTAGTTGATCTTTACCAAGAATCAATAAAAAATACTGGTAAAAGATCAAATGTTGAAGTTAATCATGTTGATCAAGGCGAGAATTCTGAGTATGCCGATATAGATAATAACTATTTGGATGTTGCAGATTTCTTAATATAATTTAAACTGTTATATTTTATTTACAGTTGTTTCTATCATATGTATTAATTTTATTTATGTTTTTATGAAGAATGAATTCTATTGGCATCAATCCTGAAGATTTATGTCTCGTTGATAGTGCAACAACCCACACCATACTCAGACATGATAAATATTTTTTTCCCTGGTAATACGAGAAGCCAATGTTCAGACTATATCTTGTAGTATAAATTTAATTGAAGGCTCCGGAAGAGCTAATATTTTGTTACCTGAAGGAACAAAATTATGCATTGATAATGCATTTTATTCTACCAAGTCTAAAAGAAACTTACTGAGTTTCAAAGATATCCGCAGAAATGGATATCATTTAGAAACAACAACTAAAGATAATAAGGAATATCTTGTCATTACAAATATAGTTGCTGGTAAAAAATGCATACTAGAAAATTTTCCTATTTTTTCTTCTGGTTTGTATTACACATGTATAAGCACAATTGAAACACATACTATTGTGAACCAGAAGTTCAATAATGCAGACCAGAAGTTTGCCAATACAAACCAGCAGTTTGATAATGTAAACTAGAAGTTTACTAATGAATTTAATGTTTGGCATGACCGGTTAGGCCATCCCGGTTCAATAATGATGCGACAAATAATTGGGAATTCATGTGGACATACCCTGAAGTGTAAACAAATACCACAATCCCATGATTTCTCATGTGCTGCATGTTCCAAGGGAAAGTTAATTATTCGCCCCTCACCAAGCAAAGTACAAAGTGAGTCTCTCACATTTCTAGAACGGATACAGGGAGATATTTGTGGGCCAATACATCCACCATGCGGACCATTTAGGTACTATATGGTTTTAATTGATGCAACAACTAAATGGTCGCATGTTTGCTTATTATCTTCTCGTAACCTGGCGTTTGCGAGATTACTTGCTCAATTGATTAGATTAAGAGCACATTACCCTGATTATCCTATCAAGAAAATACGTCTTGATAATGCTGGTGAATTTACATCACAAGCTTTTAATGAATATTGTATGTCCCTTGGAATTGATGTTGAACATCCTGTAGCTTATGTTCACACGCAAAATGGACTTGCAGAATCATTGGTTAAAAGGTTGCAACTGATTGCAAGACCTTTACTTATGAAATCTAATTTACCAATTTCTGCTTGGGGCCATGCCATTTTGCATGCTGCAATGTTAATTCGCATCAGGCCAACAAGTTATTTAAAGGTTTCCCCCTTACAAATGGTTTTTGGTCAGGAACCTAATATTTCCCATATAAGAATTTTTGGGTGTGCGATATATGTGCCTGTAGCACTGCCACAACGTACTAAGATGGGCCCACAAAGAAAGATGGGAATATATGTTGGGTATGAATCTCCATCAATTATAAAATATTTGGAACCATCCACAAGAGATTTATATACGGCACGATTTGCCGATTGTCATTTTGATGAATCATTTTTCCCAACATTAGGGGGAGAAAACAAACAGCTGAGTAAAGAAATTAGTTGGAATGAATTATCATTGGCTCATTTTGATCCTTGTACAAAACAATGTGAACTTGAAGTTCAAAAGATAATTCATTTACAGAATTTAGCTAATCAAATGCCAGAAGCATTTACTGACCCAAAGAAAGTGACAAAGTCACATATCCCAGCTGCTAATGCTCCTATTAAAATTGATGTCCCTGAAGGACAACCTACTATGAATGAATCTAAAACACGCCTGAAGCGTGGCAGGCCTATCGATTCCAAAGATAAAAATCCTCGAAAAAGAAAAGGAGCAAAGAATATAGATGGTCAAGTCGAGGATAATGAAGAAAAATTAGTAGCTCCAGAAGAGCCATCTCCTGAAGAGATATTATCTCCAGAAGAGAACATTGTAGTCCCAAAAGAGACCCAGGTACCTGATATATATGAAAATAATGAGATCTCAATAAATTATGTTATGAATGGAATCCGATGGGATAGAAATGAAGTCAACGTTGATGACATCTTTGCTTATCATATAGCATATGATGTAATGAATGATAATGAGGATCATGAGCCAAAATCCATTAGTGAGAGCCAACAAAGAAATGACTGGCCCCTATGGAAAGATGCCATTAATACAGAATTAAAATCATTGGCAAAACGAAAAGTATTTGGACCTGTAGTCCTTACACCTGAAGATGTAAAACCAGTTGGATGCAAATGGGTCTTTGTACGAAAAAGAAATGAAAAGGGCAAAATAACTAGATATAAGGCACGTCTAGTAGCCCAAGGTTTTACACAAAGACCTGGCATTGATTTTGAAGAAACGTATTCACCAGTAGTGGATGCGACTACTTTTCGTTATTTAATCAGTCTAGCAGTAGATACAGGACTTGATTTACATCTAATGGATGTTGTGACTGCCTATTTATATGGATCACTTGATAGTGATATTTATATGAAAGTCCCTGAAGGACTTAAGATGCCAGAAGCATCTAATTCAAGTTCTCAAGAACAATACTCAGTTAAGTTAAATAAGTCCCTGTATGGCCTGAAGCAATCAGGGCGCATGTGGTATAATCGCCTTAATGAATATTTGTTGAAAGAAGGATACAAAAATGATCCAATATGCCCATGCATCTTTATGAAAAGATCTAATAGTGAGTTTGCTATAATTGCTGTTTATGTTGATGATATCAACATCATTGGAACTCCTGAAGAGCTCCAAAAGGCAATTAATTGTTTGAAGAAAGAATTTGAGATGAAGGACTTGGGAAGAACAAAATTCTGTCTTGGATTACAGATCGAGTACTTCAAGAAAGGGATCTTTGTATATCAAGAAACTTATACAAAGAAGGTCCTAGAGCGATTTTACATGGATAAATCTCATCCATTATGTACCCCAATGATTGTAAGATCTTTGATGGTGGATAAAGACCCATTCAGACCTCAAGAAATTAGTGAAGAAGGTGATGAAGAACTACTTGGTCCAGAAGTACCATATCTTAGTGCTATTGGAGCACTAATGTATCTTGCTAATCATACACGTCTTGATATATCATTTGCTGTTAATTTACTAGCAAGATATAGTTCTTCACCAACACGAAGGCATTGGAATGGAATAAAGCATATTTTTCGTTATCTCAGAGGTACAACAGACATGGGGTTATACTACTCAAATGTATCCAAGCATGAACTGGTTGGTTATGCAGATGCTGGATTTTTATCAGATCCACATAATGGTAAATCACAAACGGGCTATCTATTTACATGTGGAGGTGCAGCTATTTCATGGCGATCTATGAAACAGACTATATCAGCCACATCATCTAATCATGCAGAAATTCTAGCAATACATGAAGCAAGTCGAGAATGTATGTGGTTGAGGTCAGTAATACATCATATACGTACAACTTGTCATTTATCTTCCGGCAAAATGATCCCAACAATCCTCTATGAGGATAATGCTGCATGTATCGCTCAACTTAAAGAAGGCTATATCAAGGGCGATAGAACGAAGCATATTTCACCAAAATTCTTCTTCACTCGTGATCTTCAAAAGGATGGTGAAATAGATATCCAGCAAATCAGTTTAAGTGAAAATCTAGCAGATTTATTCACCAAGTCACTTCCAGGTACAATCTTTGAAAAACTTGTTCATGATATTGGTCTTCAGAAATTCAAAGATTTCAACTGATATTATCAAGAGGGGGAGTCGATACACGCTGTACTCTTTTTCCCTTATCTAGGTTTTGTCCCACTGGGTTTTCCTAGAAAGGTTTTTAATGAGGCAGCACTCGACGGTGTATCAATGAATGATGTACTCTTTTATTTAATTAGGTTTTTATCCCACTGGGTTTTTCCTAGTTAAAGTTTTTAATGAGGCACATTCATAATGGACATCCAAGGGGGAGTGTTATGAATATTAAATATGTGGATGTCCATTGACTCATATTAATCTTCCAATCAACTTGACATAAAGAAGAAAAGAAGACATGACACAAAGCAAAAGCAAAAGAAGACAAGGACATAAAGAAAAGAAGACAAGGACATAAAGACGATATAAAGTAACCATGGTCATTTAAATATAACCATGGTAATACAACCAGGGTTAGATTTCTGCCTCTATATAAAGGGCTGTAATCGATTGTTTCAATTGAACTGAATGAGAACATCTCTCTAACTTCTCTCTAGAAATTCTATCAATTTTCTATGAATCCTATCAATCTTCTTTCTTATAACATATACTTTCATAACACACATATCATTTTATCGATCTTGATGCTCTGGAGAGTCATTGAACTTTTTGTTGTCACTACTTTAAAGCTTATCTACTATAGTGGAAGAATTGAAGCTTTCCCCATCAATACCCCACCAAGAACCTAGCCATCTAGCCATTCCATAATAAATAACTAGTACTGTGCCAGTAACCCAGTGAAGCGATGATTTTGCAGGCCAGGAACCAACAATACTGGCAGTTGCGGCTGTGATGGCTATTCTCTACCAGTAATGGCGGTGATTCTAACAACCAGAAAAACACCCATAAGATCAATAATGAGCAAAGAAATAAAGTGATGAGTTATAATTTAGGAAAAAATTGATAGAGGGTATTTTTGTCAAGAAAATATTATAAACAGGGATATTTTTTTCTCTAAAATTTGCAATTCTAGGATTAAAAACGTAATACCAGGGGGAGGTGGCTTAGCAGTAATCCCACTTTCGTGGTACTCCCAATCCCTAGTTATCCGTAGTCCCTCAAACCAAACCATATATTCTAACTCAATCCTTGATCCAATCGCAATCCCTACCCCCTAGTGCTTCGTACCAAACAGGGCCTATATTTGTTCTAGAAATATAATTCATTTTTCATTTTTGTGAAAACAGATTTGCTTTTCCTGAACTTCTTTTTTTAGTTTGCATGATGGCACAGGCGGTTGTCTCCTCGAAAAAAAAAAGAAGTCGATGACATCTTAACTTAATAAGTATATTTGGTCAACTAACGAATAAACTCAACCATATATTTAGTCAACTAACCAATAAACTTAAACCTGGATAACAGCCTAGATGAAATTGCTATGATTTGGAGCCCCTAGACAAATTAGCACCTAAACCCAAAACAAAAAAAAGACGCTACGTCTTTTTTTGTTTATAAACGTTTGGGGTAAAATTGCCCCACCTTATCAACTTCTGGGATAAAACAGTTCTTTAACCCTTTTATTTTTATAATGTCTTCTATAATTTGTATGTATTTTAATGTTTACAAACATCACATCGATATCAAATTTATTCTAATCATTATTAATACATTGATTTTAATAACATCATCATAATTGGCTCTTTTCCCCAAAATTGCTTAATAATATCTTCATATTAAATAATAGAGATCGACCATTATGTTATAAAAACAAAGGATTAAAAACAAAAGGGGCAACTAAAAAAACTAAGCTAGATTTTGTTGCCAGACCTTTAGATAAGGGGAAAAAATGTAACGATGTGATTTAATTAAAAAGTTGAAATTATAATCTTGGTAAAGTTAAATTTCAAAATGTTTAGGCTTGATATAAACTTTAGGAGATTTTATATACTATAGGGAAAATTTCATTGAGCCTCCGAAGATGTGACATAATTTCAGTCAACCCCTAAAACTTTCTAAAACTTTATTGCACCCGCTAGAGTCAATATGGAATTAAGTTTGGGGTGAAAAGACAATGTTACTCTTATTTTATTTGTCTTATAAATTATCTTATTTGTCTTATGAATTTTCATATTTTTATTTTAAATAGCTTAAATGTTTTTAATTCCCTAAATTCTTTTGAATCCCTTTATTTATCTTATAAATGTCTTTATTTGTTTTGTAAATGCTCATATTTATCTTGTGAATATCCAAGATATTTTTTATTCCTTAGGTTCTCTCGCATCCCTTTATTTGTCTTGTTAATGCTCTTCTGAAAAGAAATAAAATAAGGGTATCATTATTTTCACACTCACAAAACTTAATTTCATTTTGATCCATAGGGTGCACTGAAATTTTAGAAAGTTTTGGAAGTTGATTGAAAATATGTCACATCTTTAAAGGCTTAATGAAAATTTTCCCCATATTATATTTTAGTTCATGATAGATGACAGATGCCATTTAGTCCTCACTATGTTTGACATAACAATTTGAGAGTTGAGATTTCATCTAAAAATAAATGTAGATAGAGAAGAAGCTGCAAGTATGAGAAGAATTTGAAGTGATATATTTTTTTTAAAAAAAACTTTTAAAAAAATAACATTGGTGTGAATTACAGAAAGGACAAAACTTAGGTCTAGTCCCTTAGGTGTATTAGGTTCAATTAGCCAATCACATGTTGCCAGATGGATTATTTTTACACATCACCATTAACCCTATTAAGCCCTCGTTACCCACTAAAATTTTTGAAGGTAATTCTCACGCCGATTTCCAACTATGTTCTCTTATGAGCAACCCAAATTGATTCAAAATGATTATCTACCAAGAATCGTCCCATTCCCTCCCTCTTGGAAGTTCCCTTTTTTATGAGTATTTTTCCCATTTAATCCGCTTATCTCGGTATTCTTCTTATCTTCGGAAGATGGATGACGAGGAGTTAGCTCAGATATGCTAGTAAGGGGTTTGAGGCGTGACATGAGGAAGAGATTAGCCACCCATCAATTCATTGAGTTCAACAAGGCGGTTGAGGAAAGTCGGATCACAGAGAGCAATCTAAGAGAGCTACATCCGGCTAAGGCTGCTGGTGGTCATAGTGAGCCCAATAAGGGCAACGTCTCTCAAAAGAGTAAGGGCTTGGGATCATTTTCGTATAAGGGCAATAGTAAGAAGCCCTACTAGTCCGGGAGTCATGATCAGCAGATAGCTCCTATAATATGGACATGTCCGCGTTGTAACAAGCCACATCATGGCAAGACTTGCGATGGTCGAGTGATCCATTTTAATTTCAAGCAAGTGGGGCATACATACATTGAGTGTGGACAGCCATGACCGGAGCAGAAACTGAGGACTCAGGGCTGAGTGTTTGATATGACTCATGAGGAAGCCCGAAAATCCCCAGAGTTGATATGAGGTAAAGTTCTTCTCAATGGATATGTTACAAGCATTGTTTGACTCGGGTGCAAGTCACTCCTTCATTGCTTATGATTGCATGAAGCACCTAGGTATGAATGTGTATAAGTTACCATTTGATCTGATTGTGTCAACACCGATGGGTGTTAAGGCTGTGACTACAGAAGCCTGTTTAAATTGTGTTGTAACCGTTGAGGGTCATGAATCTGTGGTAGATTTGATTTGTTTACCGCTCTACCAATTGGAAGTCATTCTATGTTTTGATTGGTTGAGAGCAAATAATGTATTGTTAGATTGTGGGAATAAGAGGATAGTGTATCCTATTTCTCAAAGCATTGAGGACAAGAATGTCGACCTAAATTTTCTTTCAACAGCTAAGGCTAAGAAATATTTGAAAAATGGATGTCATGGATATATGGTTTTCTTTTCTGTGCAAGGAGAAACCAATGAGACTTTGAGTAGTATACCCGTAGTGAATGAATTCCCTGAGGTATTTCTGAATGACCT
>OY723410.1:28953464-28980964 GCA_963210345.1 Inga oerstediana | reverse complement strand
GAAATTTTTTGCACTGCGCAGATCCTTGCCCGGGCACGTCCTGAGTAAGTCCTGAACCTTCCAGGACCAGTCCTGGACCTGAGAGGACTTGCCCGGACCCTGCCCAAGTGTGCCAAACCTTGCCCGGACCCTTTGCAAGGCTACAAAACCTTGCCACGACCTTTACCAAGGATGCCAATACTTGCTCGAACACCCAACAAGGTTGCCAACCCATGCCACCAAAAATCCGACTATTGTAAATCCTTGCCCGGACCCCCTAGAAAGTTGCATTAGGATTAGAAAAGGGGGATGCAACAAAAAATCAAAAATGTAACGAGTAGATTTCATTTTGGTATGGTGGTGAAGTTTTTGCACTGCGCAGAACCTTGACCGGGCAAGTCCTGAACGTGCCAGAACAAGTCCTGGACCTGCCAGGACTTGCCCAGACCATGCCCAAATATGCCAAACCTTGCCCGGACCCTTTCCAAGGCTACCAAACCTTGCCACGACCATACCCAAGGCTGCCAAGACTTGCCCGGACCCCGAACAAGGTTGCCAACCCATGCCACCAAAAATCCGACTGTTGCAAATCCTTGCCCGGACACCCTAGAAAGTTATATTGGGCTAAGAAAGAGCGGATGCAATAAAAAATCGATAATGTAACGAGTAGATTTCATTTTGGTACGTGGGTGAAGTGTTTGCACTCGTAGAACCTTGCCCGGGCACATCCTGATTAAGTCCTGAACCTCCCAGGACCAATCCTGGACGTGCCAGAACAAGTCCTGGACGTGGCAGGGCTTGCCTGGACCCTACCCAAATGTGCCAACCTTGCCCGGACCCTTTCCAAGGCTGCCAAACCTTGCCACCACCTTGCCCAAGGCTGCAAAGACTTGCCCGGACCCCGAACAAGGTTTCCAACCCAGGCCACCAAAAATCTGACAGTTGCAAATCCTTGCCCGGACCCCCTAGAAAGTTATATTGGGCTTAGAAAAAGGGGATGCAAAAAAAAAATCAATAATGTAACAAGTAGATTTTATTTTGGTACGTGGGTGAAGTTTTTGCACTGTGCAGAACCTTGCCCGTGCACGTCCTGATTAAGTCCTGAACCTCCCAGGACCAATCCTGGACGTGCCAGAACAAGTCCTGGATATGGCAGGACTTGCCTGGACCCTACCCAAATGTGCCAACCTTGCCCGGACCCTTTCCAAGGCTGCCAAACCTTGCCACCACCTTGCCCAAGGCTGCAAAGACTTGCCCGGACCCCGAACAAGGTTTCCAACCCATGCCACCAAAAATCTGACTGTTGCAAATCCTTGCCCGGACCCCCTAGAAAGTTATATTGGGCTTAGAAAGAGGGGACGCAATAAAAAAATCGATAATGTAACGAGTAGATTTCATTTTGGTACATGGGTGAAGTTTTTGTACTGTGCAGAATCTTGCCCGGGCACGTCCTGATTAAGTCCTAAACCTGCCAGGACCAGTCCTGGACATGCCAGAACAAGTCCTGGACGTGGCAGGACTTGCCCGGACCCTGCCCAAGTGTGCCAACCTTGCCCGGACCCTTTCCAAGGCTGTCAAACCTTGCCACCACCTTGCCCAAGGCTGCCAAGACTTGCTCGGACCCCGAACAAGGTTTCCAACCCATGCAACCAAAAATCCGACTGTTGCAAATCCTTGCCCAGACCCCCTAGAAAGTTGCATTGGGCTTAGAAAGGGGGGATGCAATAAAAAAATCGAAAATGTAATGAGTAGATTTCATTTTGGTACGGGGTGAAGTTTTTGCACTGCGCAGAACCTTGCCCGGGCACGTCCTGATTAAGTCCTGAACCTGCCAGGACCAGTCCTGGACGTGCCAAAACAAGTCCTGGATGTGGCAGGTCTTGCCCGGACCCTGCCCAAGTGTGCCAAACCTTGGCCGGACCATTTCCAAGGTTGCCAAACCTTGCCACCACCTTGCCCAAGGCTGCCAAGACTTGCCCGGACCTTGAACAAAAAACTCCAAGTCTAGGCCGTTGAAGTGGAACAGCAAAAAAATTTCAAGTTGTACAAATATATTGCTAATTTTAATTGAAAATCACTCATAATTTCTCCCTCCTCTCACACATCTCTGCCTCATGGCTCACTGTTTTTGTCACTCTTCTGCCTGCTTTTATCTTTCCTACTTTTTCATTAGTCATCACCGTCCAGTTTTTTCTCCTCATCCTCCCTTCCACAACTTTTTTTAATAATATTGGGGCTGAAGAATTTTAAACCCTTACCAGATGTGGCTTTTTACAGGAAAATAATGAGTTGAATCTTCCCAAAACCAAATCCTTTAAATTTGAAAAAGCCACATTTGAAGTGAACAAATCTGGAGAAAATAGTGATTTTAGATTCTTTGCTTTTACTATGCACACTGCAAAGCATGCGTGTATTTTATTGTCTAATTATCTACACAAAAAATTTCAAAAAAATTATCACGGCTTCCCAACAGTGTTAAAATATGAGTTTTGAATTTTTGATATATCAAAAAGAAACATGATATACCAAAAAAGTTTACCTTATAAAAACAAACAGAGAGACTATTATAGTACCATCCAAGAGCCTAAAATATTTTTTCAACACCACTCAACATCCTAAAATGATTTTTGGACCACTTAGTACCTTAATATATTTTTTCAGTACAACCCAGTATCTAACTCTTAGCACACAAAAGAATATTTAGGATACTATATGTATTTAAAAAAAATATTTAAACATGTTTAATGAACTACAAAATACTTTAAGATATTAAATACACTGAGCAGAAATATGCTTCAAAGTATTAAATGAGCTTAACCCTTTCTTTTTTTAAATACCCCTCCCCACCACTTTAATTCACCACTTCAATTTTCATCTTGCAATGACGATAAGAGGCTGCTATTCTGTGTCCATCACTCCATCGTCACTTTCACGTGAGCTTTCAAACTTTTCAGATAATTTTGGCATTTAAAATCATCTTTTTATCAAATATTTTTCATAACAATTATTTTACGTATTTTTATCTTTTTATATGTGGTGATATTATACTAATTAGTCAGAATTTTGAGGTTAGAGTTTTGGGAAACTTTTAAATTCTGACAATAGATGACTGTATATAGGTTGAGGAATACAAATAACTAATTTAATTGGATTGGATTTATTATTTGATTATCTTATGGTTTTATAATGAGTTTGTCTTAAAAACATTATAAATTATTTCTTTTTGGACTTTTTGCCCATTAAATTTGGGTTAAACAACTTATTTAGGTTATTTGAGGTATGATTGAAATTTTAATTGATTTAGTTTTATAGATTTTGAATTATATAAAATTATGAGTTATTATTTGATATTTGAGTTAGAGTTCGATATGATTTTAATTATATGGAGGTTTGAAAAATTATTTAATGATTAGGTTATGTCCATATAAGTTAGAAAAAGGATCTAATTGATCTCGTATATTATTGAAGTTGTTATTAGAGGATGCGTACGGCTGCACCAATTTTCTATTATGTGCGTACAGGGAACCTGAAAGCATCATCAATAGCAATGAATGCTTGTGAAACTAACCATGAAGGAGACATAACAATAAGACACAGCCTTGGGCAAAGGTAAAAGGAAAAACAGGTGCACTGCAATTACAGTGCATGACATGCCCTATTGAAAATCCATGTCCTTCTCTTCCCTGCAATTACCCTCTTGTCTTTTTTTTTTTTTTTGATAAATATAGATGGGATTCAAAGGGAGAATTTCACTTAACCCAAGGGGAGGAACTAATTTCATTTCAATCAATCTTAAAAAAAATATGAAACTTCATTATAGCCTATGGACTAAAACAAAAATAAGTTTTATGGGCATAATGGCAATAATGCCATTGCTTTATTTTTTTTATCAAAAACAAAGTGTAAACATCGCCAGAGCACTAGCAACCATTCATTGATAGTTACCAAGTTGGAGCTGCCTTCGGTGGTCAACCATCGAAGCTCTGATGCCAATTAGAGCCCCAACCACCAGATAATTAGTGTTGGTCATAGAATGCTTTGGATCAATGGATGGTGTTCTTGGTAAGTAGCTGAAAACTTTGTTTTAGACTTGTCTTAAATTGTCAAGGTTACACACACACAACATTGCACAAATGAAAGCTTCTGCTCTGAGTATTGGCCTTACTCTAAAATTGAACATTCAAGAATGTTGCATATGCTTATGGACATAGATTTAGATGTAACACAAAAAATATGTCAGAACAACACAGGGTAGTGTAAAAGCTCTAGTGTCGCTTATAAATGAGGTTTTGGACCAGACAAAGATTGAATCTGGTAAGTTTGAGCTTGAGGCAGTGCTATTTGACATCCGAGCAGTTTTGTATGATGTGTTGTCACTATTCTCTGAGAAATCTCAAGAGAAAGGAGTAAAGGTAACTTTTCTTGATTTATGTGGTTGAACTTTCTTCATGTTGTTAATTATAAAATGTGCACGTATAATTATAATTGGCTCTTCCTGGTTTATTTTTTGGGGGTACAGTTGGCAATGTATATCTCAGATAAGGTTCCTGAACAGCTAGTGGGTGATCCAGGAAGGTTTCAGCAAATGATTACAAATCTCATGGGCAATTCAATTAAGGTAATTATAGGCTGTTCCAAAAGAAAGCATGTGGAGAGAAGAAAATGTTCATCAGATCATGTTTTATTTTGCAAAAAACTGCTTCTCTATTGTTGGATAAGGGCGTGGCAAGTGCGCGTAAAGGTGGACAAAGTTGGACAAGAATCATGGACCTCTGGGCAATGCTTCATCAAAAAATAGTTATTAAATATATATAACTAAATTATAAAATCTAGAAAAAGAAACAATTAAATTTATAATATTTGAACTTATAAAATTGAAATTATTTATAGTTTATCATATTTAACACAAGTTTTTATGAAGTTTACATTGAGTTACTAAACATTGTCAAATAAAAAAAAAAGTTCAATAAAATCAACAAATGTTGAATCATCATCCTACTCAAAATGTATTGTTTAATAGGAAAAAGGAAAGTTAAATAAAAGACAGATGAGTTTGATGGTAGATTTGGATTCTTAAATGCAATTTAAGTTAAAGATGATGGGGGATTGCATTGAAAAGTGAGAGCAACAGGACAAAACACTAGCTAATATGTCAGTCAAATTTTCAATTTGCTGTAGTTTTCCTTCAGCCTCAGATTGGACTTCAGATTTAAAAATTTAAATAATATAATATATAATATTTTATTAAAAAATAAAATACCAGTTCTAAATACGTTAGTACCTCAATTTTTACTCTCTTCCTCTTTTCTCTTTATAACCTTAATCTCTCTCCTCTATCCTTTCTCTCTTTGCTCAACTGATCTCCCTCACATCAGATGTACAGACTATTTGGGAGTAATACAGATATATGGCCTCTTAACTTTTTTTTTTTGGACAAATATGGCATCTTAACTTGAGAGTGCTTTCTTTAATTTTTTCTTTTGCTTTCTCATCCTTTGGTACATGGCCCCCCACCCCTATCTTGTCGGTAAAATGTGGTTAAGACACGTTATCCAGAGCAGTGGCAGAAGAGGACACCAATAATTGAACCCACTGCGGTAGCACATGGGCGTTACACAAGAGAAGGCCTTCATTAGTCAAAACCCTTCTTTCAAAGTTGTAAGCCACCCAGCCATTTATATTCTCTATTTATAAATCCAATTTATAAATCTTTTTGATTAAAAAAATTTGGTCTTATTTATAAGTCCAATTTTAAGGTAGTAAATGAGATTATGATAATTTTGCCCTATTAAAGATTGAGAGAGAGAAAATAATTAAAAATAATATCCATTCATAAATGAGAGCAACGTTAGAAATTTACTCCATAATTATTTAGTTAGCTATATTTTCTCGGCATGTGAAATTTAGTTAAAAGGGATTTATAAATAGGATCGGGGCACAACACCATATAGTGTGGATCCACCTTTTTAGTGAAAACTTGTCCTTCCCCGTTTCGTGTCCCATTCATTTTGCAAGAGCATTCTCAAGGAAATTTGTGTCTCTTATTTCTTTCCTCCTCTCTCCTAGTATATAAAAGGTGCTCCTCTCCTAGTAATAAATAAAGAAGGAAAAGTCCTATTGGATATTATTGAGATGAAAAGAAACGAGAGGGAATAGGAATTTCAAATGGATGGGAATTTTAAAATTTGAAATCATCTTACAGAAAAAGAGTAAGCATGGGGCCACGTGGACAAGCAGCACCGTTCATAGAGCCGGTACTGTTCATATGAACAGCAAAAATAAGAGAAGCTGCACAGCTTGTACTAATTATAAGATATAATTTTTTAGTTGTCAATATTTTTCTAATTTACTCCTATTGATATTCCCTTGACAACAACCAAAGAAGAGAAGGAATGAGAGTATTAAAGAAGATAATTGGGATGTTTTAAAAAATATACATCATATTAATCAACTTAATTAACTTGCTTAATCTAATTAAATTTGTCTTTTAACTAATAACTTACGAATTGTTTTTAATTACCCTGTTTTATTAGCCTAAACCCCGTTATGCTAAAAGCAAGTGAGACTTGCTCGTGTGTTTGAACCCAGGCTATTCAAGCATCAATGGTCCGATTTGAAGTTTGCATCTTATAGGTTATACCATCGTGATATAAAAGATGTACCGGGAGATTATGAGTTTATAATAATAATAATAATAATAATAATAATAATAATAATAATAATAATAATAATAATAATAATAGCAGCCCTTATTCGAATCAAATTTTAGTAGTTTGAAGAAATTATTTATGCAATTTTAAGTAAAATTACAAAGACATTTTTTTATAAAGAAAATATTCAAGTCAAGTTTATATATATATAGCAGGTGACTGTGTTATATTTCTTTTTAGTGGGTTTATATATTTCTTTTAAGTGGCCACAACCGGTCTTAAAAATCATATTTTTTAGGGCACAACCAGTCTAAAAAATATTTTTTAGACCTATTCTAACAACCGGTCTTAAAAGTAACAGACTTTTTAAACCGGATGTAACAAGATCTAATTTACAATCGGTCTAAAACGTCTTTTTTAACTGGTCTAAAAAGTCTTTTTTCCACTAATGCCTATATGAAAGTAAGTTTTTGCTGTTTATATCAAATGTCAACGGAATTTTGTATAATTTTTAAAATAAGAGTAGTAAATATCAAGTGTAGTTCAGCAAAATACCATACGTTAGTTTAGTTACTAAAAATGGTTTAGTTTGTTGGGTGGAACAGAACAGTTTTGTTGAACAATTATATTTAGAAGTTGTTTTTTGAACTGCATTAGTGCTAGGGAACACATTCAATTGTTAAATACTTTGGTGGGCAATTGCAACCCTCCTCATCTGTGAAACAGACACCAGAAAGTGTAATCCATGAAGCTGCACCATCTTCACCTTCAGGTTATGTCATGTTAGTAAGTTGCTTAATTTTTTTACTCCATTCCATTATAATCTAATGGTGGCGATATGCTTAAGCAGGCAGTGAAAGTTGCTCGGGATTGAATTCATGAGTCACAGCTTGGATATCCTGAAGAAGACACGAATGAAGTATTTAAAGGCTAGTTTTGGTCAAGAGGTTGATCAAAGCTCTTATGTGGACATCATAGAATAATCCATTAGTTTGATTGCTGTCTATATAATTTAGAAACATGAAATGATCTTCTAATTTGATTGCTCTCATATAATAACTTGCCAGATACATGGCTTTTATTAGGTGAAGGCTCTAGGCCCAAATTTTATCAAGAACAAACATAAACAGTTTTTATTAAAAGTTCTGTTAAAATATGGAAAAGGCAAAAAGGTGATGTGTAGGAATCTAGGATTTTGAAGCTTGTATGTTTTTACCAAATGTCCCGCAACTTTTTTCCCCCTTAAAAAAAGAAAGAACCCTCACCGGCACTAGAGGCTGGAGCTTCGCCACCTACTGCGGGTCAGCCGTCGAAGCTTTGGTGATAATTTGAGCAAAACAATTAACTACTTCAGTATAGAGATTGACAACTTGAACTCCTTAAGTCTTATCAGACATTATTGATAAGTTAAATAAAGACAATGAAAATTTTGAATTGGTTGGAGCCACGTGTTAAATATGCTTTGAATATGAGAGGATATATGGAGAAGGCAATGAAAGTGAACAATCTGAAGCAAGAGTTGGTGGTTTTGAAGACAAAATTGAACAAATTGAAAGAAAATATGGCTTACACAGAGCAAAGTATTGAAATGACGAGAAAAGAATTGATCAAGGCAGAAGAAGGTTTTGAAGAGATTAATTATTTGGATTTAGATATTGAAATAGAATATGGAAACCCTGTACCTATGCATGGGTTATGTAACAAGTGGTAAATTGTGCATTTTCATATTGCTTTTTTAACGCGTAATACTTTATACATTTACCTAAACAAGAGTTTAAATGCGGTCTAAAAATTGAAGTGTTACAAGTGATGTTCCTGTGCTTTTAAAATGTGAGGCGTATAATGAATAAAATCACATCAACGTAATACTATGTTTGATCCCTCATTTTAGGTTTCCCCCCTCTTTATAATTCTTTGCATTAAATAATTGACCATTTTAATTTACCATTCATTTATTATTATGAACACTTTGTTGCATAGTGTGTATGAAATAGTGATGAAGTTGAAAAATTGTTAGATTTTATAATAACGAAGTTGAAAAACTTAAAGATGTGAATAAAGATAGTTTCATTCGGATACGATAAATAAGTTGTAAAAATGAATGAAGATGTTGTAAAAACACGTATTAGAAATTGTAAACTAAGCAACTTATAGTGTTAAACTTGGACTTCTCCACCTATAATGACAAAAGAACAATCAGACTAATCAAGACTAAAGATACATAATAGCCAACAAGTGCATCAATCTTCATACAATCAAGACTAAAAGATGCATAATAGTCATTGGTTCACTATATAAAAGGTAAGGAGGAGTTAACATGCAAAACAAGGGCGGAGGAGTTACAACAAAACCATACCAATGGACCTCAACAAACACAGGATTTATGTAAGCCATAAATCGATTTACTCCCCGTTTCAACACTACGCTTTTTCTGCAGGATTTGTCACTTGCTTGCCAAATTGATTTCTTCCTCCATAGTCTTGAAGTTTTGTTATCATCAAAACATTGTGAAGTAATAAAAATTATACATAAGACTCTGAAATATACATGCCGTTCATTTTATATTAAAAAAGTTGGCGCCTTTCTTACGCATTGCTGTTACTCTATAGTTAAGAAACTTGAACACCAATTCATCTGGAACAGATAACAAAGACATCAAGGAACGTTCATTAAACAAACAAGCATTTGCAATAGGGACAAGCTCAGGTGGCAACGTGATTCTTTTCAGCTTTTCACGGGCTTCTTTGTAAAGCCTCTTGGGGTCATGCATTGGAGTCCCCACAGAATTCTCCTCCAGAGAACTCTCCACCTGGCTATTGGCCTCCGTCTCACTGGTGGCCTGGCTACTAATGGAAGCTCCAAATGTCCCTCTTCTGAATTTGATGTGTCTAAATACATAAAGGAATTTATTCCAGTCTGCATCACTCAAAGAAGCCTGTAAACTTCTCACACTTGGAATACCCTTCTCCTACATTTGAAAGCAGTTATCTTATTGATCTTTGATGGATATATATAACAGAACGGCAAAAATAATGTAAGGTCCTGTTTATGAGAAAGTACGTTCTAAGTGATTAAAGCAAAACTAGTCCCTCACAATCTATTCAAACACTAGATACAAAAACTAGAAATGAAACCACCCACAAAACTTAACTTTTGAGTTACTCAAAACAGTTAAATCAACTTACACAGTAAAGATTTAAATAGGTTGAAAGCGGTTATCTTATTGATATTTGATGAATATATGTAACATAACAACAAATACTAGTTTTTATAGAGGACTTAGTCTGATAAGCAGAGAAATCATATTTGAGAGATTTATAGCAAATTACGTACTAAATGATTAAAGCAGAACTAGTCCCACACAACTAGTCCCTCTCAATTCAAGAACTAGATACAAAATCCAGAAATCAAACCACTCACAAAACTTAACTTTTGGGTTACTCAAGACAGTTAAATCAACTTACCCGGTACTTATAAACATGTTTCAATAACTTCATCTGTGCTTTTACATGCGTGTCATCAAAAGAAGTGTTGGATTTATGATTGACCTGGTCCGCAAGCTTATTGCTTCCTGGATCAACCCATATCATTCCCTTTTTGAGCCTGTTTTCGAGTACTTCCAACAAACTTTTTATTTCATTATGTCCCCATTTTATATTGGACCGAGTAGGAGTACCAGAAGTCATCTAAAAATACAAATGGAAATGGATGAGATATCAAAGCAAATGAATGTTGTTCCTTGAGAAAAATTTAGTATTTCATTACTTGTAACATCTTAGTTTTTATTCCTAGAATTTAAATAATTTTTGGAAGAAATTATTCATGGTAAATGGAATATCACCAGACAATAATTAAATAAAAGAAATTTATGCAAAATATAATTCGTGAGGATAGGGGAGATTATAAAATATTAATGAACTAGGAATAAAAGCAAAATGAAAAGAAAAGAATTGAAAAAAGAAAAAGAGAAACTGGAACAGAATTTGAGCTTCAAGCAAATGTTGAGTTTTCACAAAATTGTAAAGCTATTTTAGTAGTCAATTTCTATGGGGTTAGATTTGATTATTGGTTGTCATGAGGATTTAAAAATTTAATTTCTATTTCAAAATTTTGGGGTTTTTGATATACATATATATACATACGCACGTATATATACATATGATATTTTTACCGATTAATTTAAATTAAATTTGATGGTTTAGGTTTGAGATTTACCGCTTGGATGGGAAGAAAAGTAGGGAAAAAAGAAAATGGGAAGAGAGAAAATGAAGAGAAGAGAAAAGTAGGAAAAAAAACATTATCACTCTCCTTGTTTGGTTGAGTGGAAGAAAACTAGAAAGAAAGAAAATGAACAAATATCTTACGACAAAAATACCCTTACTTGAAATAATCATATTTAAAATTAAAGTAAGTATCACAATCAAAAAAACATTTTAATACTAACATCATCAAATAATTTAAAATGATAAAGATATATTTAAAAACCAAATAATTTAACAAAAAATGTTTTTAAGGTAAAAAATAAAAACTGGACAATTTTTTCAAGGGAGAATCCTGAAAAAGAACTTAAAAATTGAGAAATGACAAATCAGGTATTTCCCAAGAAAAAAGTTGGGAATTGCTTATCACGTTTCGACATTTTCTAATCAACTTTTAGTATAAAACTTGATTTGTCATTTCCCAATTTTCAAGTTCTTTTTTAGGGATTCTGTAACACCCCAAACTTTATTCCCCATTATGCCTTGTAAACATTTATGGCATTTAATGAAATGGAAGGGTGAATTTTGGAGAATGTGATTATGGTGTCAGTGAGATTTCTTCTAAGGCAGTGAGTTTTGTCACGTGATTTTGGAAGATCACATGATGTTCAAAAATTATGAAATTTCACAGGGTGAAAATAGACATCCTAAGCTTTAATTTGATAGGTAATGGGCAATTTTTGGAGCTGTATACAAAAAATTATGAAATTTGAAGTTTACCCAGTGAAACTAGAGATTTTCTGGAACAGGGTCCAAAGATTTGAAATCTGGGGATGTTAAGCTTCCAATTGGCTAAAGGCTATATTTTTCCTTGAAACTAGACTCAATAAGAGTTCTATAGCCTTTGGAATCAATCCAATTAGATGTCTATAAATTTAGTTAGGATTTTTCAAAATTTGGGTAGAAAATCTACCAGAAATGCCACAAATCTGAAAATGGAAAAATTTGTGATGGCAAATGATGTAATTTTGAGACATTCCCACCAGCCTATTAGGCCTCTCATATAGGATGTGGGACGTGAAAGTGGGCTGACCAAGGAGGAGTTTAAATCAAATGGGGCTTTATGACAACATTTCATGTAGGTAAGCTCTAGTCATCAAGTGCCATAAAAGTCAACTTTCTGCTAATTAAATAATTAGGGCAAGAAAAGAGGGTATTTTAAAAACTTCATCCCCTTCATCTTTTTTCTCATTCACGTCAACCCCATGAAGAAAGAGAGAGAGAGAGAGAGAGAGAGCTTGAAGGTTTGAAGAGAGAGGAGCAAATCTTAAGGTAAGGGTGATTTCCTCTTGGATGTGGCTTCCAAATTGTGTAATTCCTTCTTCAAGTTACCTTTCTCCATGATTCCGCGTGTTTAGCAAGAAAATTTCAAGGTTTATGGAGGAGGAGGGTTTAGCTAGAGCAAGAAGAAAGCGAATGTGACTTCCTAAACTTCAAATTATTATTGTTGTTACTACTGTGGAAGGTTTAATCAGTGAATTTCTGGTTGATCTGATGCGATTGTAAAATTTGAGAAATGTTGAACCCTGGACGTTATACTGCCCAACTTGAGTCTAAATCATGTTGGGAATGTAATTAAATAGTTAATAAAATAATTAGAAGTAGGAAAGAGCAAGTCTGCAGAGTCAAAATTTGAAAACCCCAATTTTTTCTGAAGAATCTTAGAGTTGGATTTTTTATAATTTGATGATTTCATGGTGTGCAAGAGGGAAAATTAGATGGGATTACATTTGAACAGTTTTCTAAAAATGCTCTAAAAAATATAATGACCAAAACGCCCCCAAAATCCTAAACCAGGGACTGGCAAGGGCATTTTTGTCTTTTGACAGTGAATTTGGTAATTCCGAGGCCGGAAATGGTTTCCTTGGGCAAAAATATGTCAGAATAGCCAGGGTCAAAATTTCGGAAAAAGTACGATCGGACCGAGTAAGTCGGGGCTGGGCTGGGTCCCAGGAGCATTTTGGTAATTTTGCACTATAGACTCTTATAACCACAAAAAACATTTTGGAAGTGTCTAAAGTGATACATGAGTGGATTTTAACATAATTCTTGTACATTTGGTATTTTAAGTCTTGGCAGTAGCCCAAGCCGAATATAAGATTGGATAGACAGTGGAACAACCAGAGGATCAGGGAAGGCCGATTAAGGTAGGGAACTCACCTCTCCTGCATCTATTTGATATTTGTGTCGGTATATGTATTAATGCATGTTATTGTTTTGTTTGATTATGTGAAATATATAAAAATGATTGAAGCTCTGTTTCTATTTATACTAGGGCCATAAATATACTGCTTAAAATATTGAGCACGCAGATATGTCATTGTATTAGCATGATTTTATGTAATGCAAGCATGTCATGCATTAAACACTTATCCTGCATGCATATTGGCACTGTTTCCTACTACCTCCGGTTCTAATATAGGACATAGTTTATAGTGTAAATTGTACTACAAACTATGTCCTATATTTAGGACCGGAGGGAGTACTAAGATTATCTTGAATCTCGCTCTCCCCTATCAACAATTTAGACAGGTGAAGACATAAGGTATGCTGAGAACAAAGAAGAAAACCGTACGAGCGGAACGCAGTGGTGTAACAAAGACGGAAAGATATCTACGTATCTCTGGAACGGGTTTTAACACCTTAGTAGCCCTGTGCAGCTACATAATTTGTAATTGTTATATACAATCTCTATGGGAAATTTTTGTAATCATGCACATATTATCAGTATATTTATGTTATTCTTGTGTTGCTCACCGAATTACACATTGCTACTCTGATTAAGATCGATAATAAGTGGTATATAAGGTGGGGTCTTGCAGATTCTCCCTTTTTTCAAACTAAGTATAATAAAAAAAGATAAATAAATTATACATTATTAATAACTAATTAAAAATCAAATATACAAATGAAAGAATTAAAGTGTAATATAAAAAAAATAAAAACATATTTTAAAAATAAATATACATAAAAGGTTGAACATTATTTTCCATAGCTTACATTTTCTATTATTTTAAAGATGAGTTAAAATTACGTATTCAAGGAAAGGATTTTTTTACATTACTAATGCATCCAAACACATTATGATACAGCACTTCTTTTAGACATAGAAAAGGAAAGAAAATAATAAAGGGAAAAATGTGTAGGAAACAGACAAAGAATGACTATTTTTTCACTTACCTGGTCGAATGTCTGCCAAATTTGCACTTGACGAAGACCAGATGTCGAGATGGGCCAACTACGAGACCTCTTTCTTCCCATTCAGTAAGTCTCCCTTATATCAAGAAAAATTAATAATTACTACAACAAATTAATCTCATCAATGAAATTGCAATGTGTACACCAAGAACCAGTCGAATTTCTTGTGATGCTATACTTTCTAGAAACCAAGCAAGCATACCCATACCGCCAGGCATCCTCTAGCATTTCATTTCGTTATATTCAATTAAATTTAAAAGCTCACATCAACCACTATTTTAGGTGTAATTAACACCCTAAAATATTACAGAAACAATTTTACCCCTAATATATTAAAATTAGCGCAATTCACCCGAAATTAAATGAGTTTGATCCCCCAAGGAAGAGAAAGAACGGGGGAGCTAAGCAATATAACTAGAATATTTTAGAGAATACATGTCATATTAACTAAAGTAATAATGCGCATTGAACAGGAAAAGATGAGAGAGAGAAAAGGAGAGAAAAATTTATTAGTGACATGGAGGAACAAAAATATAGAAAGATAAGTTAAACAAATTACCTAATTTCTTTTGCTAAAAAATAAAATTGATTTTTTAAAATATTTACAAGGTAGACTTGGAGATAATTAAACCCAAACACAAGATAGTATTATTATAATTATAATTAAAATATATATAGCTTTACATATTTTTATTCAAAGATACTATATTAGCTAGAGTAAAGGTGCTATTTTGCATGGAATAAATATTTACTATACTTGCATATTGTTATTATAATCGTGAAGGGGATTTGCTTTTTTTATTTGAAAAAAAAAAAGAATAGAGACACAATATTTCAAAATATGATATTCCTACCTTGTGACCTATTTGTGATTCCTACCTTTTGTATATATGTTTTTTCCTTAAAAATTTTCTCTTGAGGTGGCATTTGGCTCGAAGAAAAAAATTTTATTGGATGCAAAAATAGATAAAATTAACAAAATCAATATAAGTGGCCCCACAAAATATCACTTTCAGACATTCTTGCCCTGTCCCCCTCTCTCTGGTGAAACTTAGTGTATGTTTGGGATAGCGGTAAAAAAAATAACTTATTTTAAATCTGAGTTATTAAAAATAACTTTATTGAAAAGCCAGTTTATGTAATATGATTTATGTTTAGATGAGCAATTAAATAAGTGTTTTTATATAAGTCAAAATTTATTTGGATTAGCGATTGCATAAGTGTTTTTTCAAAAAAAAATTAATTCAAAACACCAGTGTGGGCACCTTAAAAAATGCCATGTGCAATATTATCACTATCCACCTTAAAAAACATGCCCCAGCATCTCAACCAACATACATGTCATGTGCAATTGTTTCATGCGCATAGGAACTAGCAAACCAGTAAATGGTGACAACTTTGTCTTTTGTTATCTTCTTTAATAAATTCTCATATGCCAAACAAAACAACTCCTCCAACCTGGTCTGTGGTTCTAGGGGTCGGTCTGGTTAGATGGTGCAAAAATCACACCAATCCTCTTTCTCTGCATCTAGAGCATTATAAACCACTGCATATGTTTGCTTCTATAATATCCTTTGGTTTATGAAATTTAATTTAATTTAAGGAATCTCAAGTGTAAATGCCCATATAATAAGCAGTTGGCATAGCAGTTCTAAGAAGCATAACGCACGGACACTATGCATATATGGCTCAAGAACACTCACATCGGTATTTCAAAACAATAAAACAGAACAATCCAAAGCTCAACTTATCAAAACAAAGGACCAATCAAAACTAAGAAATTCATGGCAAACCACAGGCAGAGCATCAAAAACGGCTGAAGCTATCACTCACCGCTGGCTGCAGACTTAGGACCACCCACGGCTGAAGACGTCGGTTTTCGAGCTCGTGCTTCACACTGACACCTGAAGCAAACCACGGGCAGGTTCGATCACTTGTGGCCACCGAGAGAGGGAAGATGGAGACAGAGGGAGCAGGGGACGACGGACCTGTGCAACAGAACGAAGATGCAGCTAGATCGAAGATGAAGATGAAAGCCCCACTTCTTGATGAAGGCCCTTTTGATATCCCTAATTTTGACCATTAAAAATGTAGACCTAATCCAAACACTCTTTAAAAGCCACGTTGCAAAATTTATATTAGGGATATCAAAAGTGGGGCTTCTGTGAAACTTATTTGCATGACCAACTTTACATTATTATATATGTATATATATAAAAATAATCTCAATTAAATCCTTTATTTTTTGTTTAAACAATTAAATCCAATTGAAATGGTCAAAATCAAAATTAGGTCTACATTTTTAATAAATTCTTAATGAGACTTAGAGGCTTAATTAAGGATTTCTGGATGTTGTTAAAAAACCATCATGCCTTTATTGTTCTAAATAAAAATTGAAGATAGTTGAAAAGAAAAAAAAAGATTTCTAAATTAGGCATAATCTAATATAAATTAATTAATAATTATCCAATATAATTGGTGCACATTTGTTATTTTAACTTCTTACATTTAGCATATTTTTTTAAAAAATATGATCATTTATTTATATACTTATATCTAATATAAATGATGATATACTTCAATCATTGGTGCAACATCTACAAGAAAAAAATCCCTTATGATATTCATTATAGCTTCTTCCCTTTAACCAAACTTAATTACTACTTTCTTCACATAAAATAATTCAACAACTAATTTAGAATCTTTTGCTTCATTGTCCACAGACCTGAATAAATAAAATGAAATCAAATTTGTGTGGGACCAAAAATAATATGCAAAATACATAATTAATATTTAACCAAACTTGATCACTTCAGATAGACTTTATCAGAATTTTCCCTATATATATTGTGCTAATTATTAGAAAAAATTAAAATTATAAAAAGGTGAAAAAAAATTAACCCTAAAATACATAAATAAATATATTAAAAATGCATATAAATTAAAAAATCATATAAATGCAAAGTTTTTTACCGGGCTTTCTTTGTTTGTTTGTTTGTTTTTTTTGTGCCATCTTTTATCAGGCTTTTAGACAACGCTTTCCTCATAGTTGGTTGTCTTATAAAAGAAGATATTCAGGAATTAAAACAAAAAATAGACGGATGCGAAAAGCGGTATGGAAGCAATGAATACAACAGCTTATTTGTCTACAAATCTATAAAGAAAAAGCTGATAGATTGAGACAGTATAGGGTGGAAGAAGTGGGAGATTCAAGAAAATGGAGATCAAAGGACAGAGCAAAGTATCTCCTGCCTGATAATAGATTTGAATATGAATGAAGCTGAAGAAGGTACCGGTATGAAACTAAAGAGGAATCTGGGTATTCTAGGTTAAAGGAAAGTTTAAATCTTACCAAGAAAATGCCACAAGACTATCGGTTGAAGAGGAAAGAGAGGCTGGAACCGCAAGCAGAGCAGAGTAGAGCATATTGAAGACGCGGTCTGAGGCTGCAGAGTTGGAAAGTTAGAACATTGAAGTGACAATTGTACCCCCTAACCAGAAATAAAAACCCATTTTACCAGTTACACACACTATCCTATATTTCTTATGAACATCATTTGGGGCGTTGTCTTTGTGAATTAATCCTTAGAAATACCCATGTGACAGGTTACCAAACACTGGAACAACGTTGCAAGAGTCTTCAAGAGACAATTGATTGGCAACTTATTAACTAACTGCAGCTAAGAGTAGTAAACCGTCCTGTATAACATCTTTTATAAACTAAAATTTATACAGATTAGAAATCCTAGGATTAGGTGATGAAATTGAAAGGGGGTAATTAAATAAGCACAAAAGACGTTTGGTATGATGAAGCTGAAAGAATCTTGGAAATTTGAGTACCCAACAGATGTACACAAATGACAACTAGTATTTTATAACTTAAACTAGAATGGTAAGAGAAGCAATATAAAAGATGTAACTAGAATTGGTTAGAGTACCCAACAGAAGTACACAAATTAAAAGAACTGGATAACCACAATAAAGGGGCTTAATGTAGTTGGCCGTGGATCAATGTACAATAAAGTAAGTAACTAGCTAACTTAGACAATGCTATTAAACCGCAAGAAAGAATGAACAAGCTAAGGCTAAAAGCAGCAAATTATACAACCAATTTGGTTACGTGCACCAGAAATGTTACCATAAAAACACTATTTTTTGTTTGTTTCCCCAGAACAGGTTCCTTAGAAATCGTTTCTGACATGAAAAACTGTTTATGTTTGTTCTTGATAAAATTTGGGCCTAGAGCCTTCACCTAATAAAAGCCATGTATCTGGCAAGTTATTATATGAGAGCAATCAAATTAGAAGATCATTTCATGTTTCTAAATTATATAGACAGCAATCAAACTAATGGATTATTCTATGAAGTCCACATAAGAGCTTTGATCAACCTCTTGACCAAAACTAGCCTTTAAATACTTCATTCGTGTCTTCTTCAGGATATCCAAGCTGTGACTCATGAATTCAATCCCGAGCAACTTTCACTGCCTGCTTAAGCATATCGCCACCATTAGATTATAATGGAATGGAGTAAAAAAATTAAGCAACTTACTAACATGACATAACCTGAAGGTGAAGATGGTGCAGCTTCATGGATTACACTTTCTGGTGTCTGTTTCACAGATGAGGAGGGTTGCAATTGCCCACCAAAGTATTTAACAATTGAATGTGTTCCCTAGCACTAATGCAGTTCAAAAAACAACTTCTAAATATAATTGTTCAACAAAACTGTTCTGTTCCACCCAACAAACTAAACCATTTTTAGTAACTAAACTAACGTATGGTATTTTGCTGAACTACACTTGATATTTACTACTCTTATTTTAAAAATTATACAAAATTCCGTTGACATTTGATATAAACAGCAAAAACTTACTTTCATATAGGCATTAGTGGAAAAAAGACTTTTTAAACCGGTTAAAAAAGACGTTTTAGACCGATTGTAAATTAGATCTTGTTACATCCGGTTTAAAAAGTCTGTTACTTTTAAGACCGGTTGTTAGAATAGGTCTACAAAATATTTTTTAGACTGGTTGTGCCCTAAAAAATATGATTTTTAAGACCGGTTGTGGCCATTTAAAAGAAATATATAAACCCACTAAAAAGAAATATAACACAGTCACCTGCTATATATATATAAACTTGACTTGAATATTTTCTTTATAAAAAAATGTCTTTGTAATTTTACTTAAAATTGCATAAATAATTTCTTCAAACTACTAAAATTTGATTCGAATAAGGGCTGCTATTATTATTATTATTATTATTATTATTATTATTATAAACTCATAATCTCCCGGTACATCTTTTATATCACGAGGGTATAACCTATAAGATGCAAACTTCAAATCGGACCATTGATGCTTGAATAGCCTGGGTTCAAACACACGAGCAAGTCTCACTTGCTTTTAGCATAACGGGGTTTAGGCTAATAAAATAGGGTAATTAAAAACAATTCGTAAGTTATTAGTTAAAAGACAAATTTAATTAGATTAAGCAAGTTAATTAAGTTGATTAATATGATGTATATTTTTTAAAACATCCCAATTATCTTCTTTAATACTCTCATTCCTTCTCTTCTTTGGTTGTTGTCAAGGGAATATCAATAGGAGTAAATTAGAAAAATATTGACAACTAAAAAATTATATCTTATAATTAGTACAAGCTGTGCAGCTTCTCTTATTTTTGCTGTTCATATGAACAGTACCGGCTCTATGAACGGTGCTGCTTGTCCACGTGGCCCCATGCTTACTCTTTTTCTGTAAGATGATTTCAAATTTTAAAATTCCCATCCATTTGAAATTCCTATTCCCTCTCGTTTCTTTTCATCTCAATAATATCCAATAGGACTTTTCCTTCTTTATTTATTACTAGGAGAGGAGCACCTTTTATATACTAGGAGAGAGGAGGAAAGAAATAAGAGACACAAATTTCCTTGAGAATGCTCTTGCAAAATGAATGGGACACGAAACGGGGAAGGACAAGTTTTCACTAAAAAGGTGGATCCACACTATATGGTGTTGTGCCCCGATCCTATTTATAAATCCCTTTTAACTAAATTTCACATGCCGAGAAAATATAGCTAACTAAATAATTATGGAGTAAATTTCTAACGTTGCTCTCATTTATGAATGGATATTATTTTTAATTATTTTCTCTCTCTCAATCTTTAATAGGGCAAAATTATCATAATCTCATTTACTACCTTAAAATTGGACTTATAAATAAGACCAAATTTTTTTAATCAAAAAGATTTATAAATAGGATTTATAAATAGAGAATATAAATGGCTGGGTGGCTTACAACTTTGAAAGAAGGGTTTTGACTAATGAAGGCCTTCTCTTATGTAACGCCCATGTGCTACCGCAGTGGGTTCAATTATTGGTGTCCTCTTCCGCCACTGCTCTGGATAACGTGTCTTAACCACATTTTACCGACAAGATAGGGGTGGGGGGCCTTGTACCGAAGGATGAGAAAGCAAAAGAAAAAATTAAAGAAAGCACTCTCAAGTTAAGAGGCCATATTTGTCCAAAAAAAAAAGTTAAGAGGCCATATATCTGTATTACTCCCAAATAGTATGTACATCTGATGTGAGGGAGATCAGTTGAGCAAAGAGAGAAAGGATAGAGGAGAGAGATTAAGGTTATAAAGAGAAAAGAGGAAGAGAGTAAAAATTGAGGTACTAACGTATTTAGAACTGGTATTTTATTTTTTAATAAAATATTATATATTATATTATTTAAATTTTTAAATCTGAAGTCCAATATGAGGCTGAAGGAAAACTACAGCAAATTGAAAATTTGACTGACATATTAGCTAGTGTTTTGTCCTGTTGCTCTCACTTTTCAATGCAATCCCCCATCATCTTTAACTTAAATTGCATTTAAGAATCCAAATCTGCCATCAAACTCGTCTGTCTTTTATTTATCTTTCCTTTTTCCTATTAAACAATACATTTTGAGTAGGATGATGATTCAACATTTGTTGATTTTATTGAACTTTTTTTTTTTTTTGATTTGACAATGTTTAGTAACTCAATGTAAACTTCATAAAAACTTGTGTTAAATATGATAAACTATAAATAATTTCAATTTTTTAAGTTCAAATATTATAAATTTAATTGTTTCTTTTTCTAGATTTTATAATTTAGTTATATATATTTAATAACTATTTTTTGATGAAGCATTGCCCGGAGGTCCATGATTCTTGTCCAACTTTGTCCACCTTTACGCGCACTTGCCACGCCCTTAACCAACAATAGAGAAGAAGTTTTTTGCAAAATAAAACATGATCTGATGAACATTTTCTTCTCTCCACATGCTTTCTTTTGGAACAGCCCATAATTACCGTAATTGAATTGCCCATGAGATTTGTAATCATTTGCTGAAACCTTCCTGAATCACCCACTAGCTGTTCAGGAACCTTATCTGAGATATACATTGCCAACTGTACCCCCAAAAAATAAACCAGGAAGAGCCAATTATAATTATACGTGCACATTTTATAATTAACAACATGAAGAAAGTTCAACCACATAAATCAAGAAAAGTTACCTTTACTCCTTTCTCTTGAGATTTCTCAGAGAATAGTGACAACACATCATACAAAACTGCTCGGATGTCAAATAGCACTACCTCAAGCTCAAACTTACCAGATTCAATCTTTGTCTGGTCCAAAACCTCATTTATAAGTGACACTAGAGCTTTTACACTACCCTGTGTTGTTCTGACATATTTTTTGTGTTACATCTAAATCTATGTCCATAAGCATATGCAACATTCTTGAATGTTCAATTTTAGAGTGAGGCCAATACTCAGAGCAGAAGCTTTCATTTGTGCAATGTTGTGTGTGTGTAACCTTGACAATTTAAGACAAGTCTAAAACAAAGTTTTCAGCTACTTACCAAGAACACCATCCATTGATCCAAAGGATTCTATGACCAACACTAATTATCTGGTGGCTGGGGCTCCAATTGGCATCAGAGCTTCGATGGTTGACCACCGAAGGCAGCTCTAACTTGGTAACTGTCAATGAATGGTTGCTAGTGCTCTGGCGATGTTTACACTTTTTTTTTTGATAAAAAAAATAAAGCAATGGCATTATTGCCATTATGCCCATAAAACTTATTTTTGTTTTAGTCCATAGGCTATAATGAAGTTTCATATTTTTTTTAAGATTGATTGAAATGAAATTAGTTCCTCCCCTTGGATTAAGTGAAATTCTCCCTTTGAATCCCATCTATATTTATCAAAAAAAAAAAGACAAGAGGGTAATTGCAGGGAAGAGAAGGACATGGATTTTCAATAGGGCATGTCATGCACTGTAATTGCAGTGCACCTGTTTTTCCTTTTACCTTTGCCCAAGGCTGTGTCTTATTGTTATGTCTCCTTCATGGTTAGTTTCACAAGCATTCATTGCTATTGATGATGCTTTCAGGTTCCCTGTACGCACATAATAGAAAATTGGTGCAGCCGTACGCATCCTCTAATAACAACTTCAATAATATACGAGATCAATTAGATCCTTTTTCTAACTTATATGGACATAACCTAATCATTAAATAATTTTTCAAACCTCCATATAATTAAAATCATATCGAACTCTAACTCAAATATCAAATAATAACTCATAATTTTATATAATTCAAAATCTATAAAACTAAATCAATTAAAATTTCAATCATACCTCAAATAACCTAAATAAGTTGTTTAACCCAAATTTAATGGGCAAAAAGTCCAAAAAGAAATAATTTATAATGTTTTTAAGACAAACTCATTATAAAACCATAAGATGATCAAATAATAAATCCAATCCAATTAAATTAGTTATTTGTATTCCTCAACCTATATACAGTCATCTATTGTCAGAATTTAAAAGTTTCCCAAAACTCTAACCTCAAAATGCTGACTAATTAGTATAATATCACCACATATAAAAAGATAAAAATACGTAAAATAATTGTTATGAAAAATATTTGATAAAAAGATGATTTTAAATGCCAAAATTATCTGAAAAGTTTGAAAGCTCACGTGAAAGTGACGATGGAGTGATGGACACAGAATAGCAGCCTCTTATCGTCATTGCAAGATGAAAATTGAAGTGGTGAATTAAAGTGGTGGGGAGGGGTATTTAAAAAAAGAAAGGGTTAAGCTCATTTAATACTTTGAAGCATATTTCTGCTCAGTGTATTTAATATCTTAAAGTATTTTGTAGTTCATTAAACATGTTTAAATATTTTTTTTAAATACATATAGTATCCTAAATATTCTTTTGTGTGCTAAGAGTTAGATACTGGGTTGTACTGAAAAAATATATTAAGGTACTAAGTGGTCCAAAAATCATTTTAGGATGTTGAGTGGTGTTGAAAAAATATTTTAGGCTCTTGGATGGTACTATAATAGTCTCTCTGTTTGTTTTTATAAGGTAAACTTTTTTGGTATATCATGTTTCTTTTTGATATATCAAAAATTCAAAACTCATATTTTAACACTGTTGGGAAGCCGTGATAATTTTTTTGAAATTTTTTGTGTAGATAATTAGACAATAAAATACACGCATGCTTTGCAGTGTGCATAGTAAAAGCAAAGAATCTAAAATCACTATTTTCTCCAGATTTGTTCACTTCAAATGTGGCTTTTTCAAATTTAAAGGATTTGGTTTTGGGAAGATTCAACTCATTATTTTCCTGTAAAAAGCCACATCTGGTAGGGGTTTAAAATTCTTCAGCCCCAATGTTATTAAAAAAAGTTGTGGAAGGGAGGATGAGGAGAAAAAACTGGACGGTGATGACTAATGAAAAAGTAGGAAAGATAAAAGCAGGCAGAAGAGTGACAAAAACAGTGAGCCATGAGGCAGAGATGTGTGAGAGGAGGGAGAAATTATGAGTGATTTTCAATTAAAATTAGCAATATATTTGTACAACTTGAAATTTTTTTGCTGTTCCACTTCAACGGCCTAGACTTGGAGTTTTTTGTTCAAGGTCCGGGCAAGTCTTGGCAGCCTTGGGCAAGGTGGTGGCAAGGTTTGGCAACCTTGGAAATGGTCCGGCCAAGGTTTGGCATACTTGGGCAGGGTCCGGGCAAGACCTGCCACGTCCAGGACTTGTTTTGGCACGTCCAGGACTGGTCCTGGCAGGTTCAGGACTTAATCAGGACGTACCCGGGCAAGGTTCTGCGCAGTGCAAAAACTTCACCCCGTACCAAAATGAAATCTACTCGTTACATTTTCGATTTTTTTATTGCATCCCCCCTTTTTAAGCCCAATGCAACTTTCTAGGGGGTCTGGGCAAGGATTTGTAACAGTCGGATTTTTGGTTGCATGGGTTGGAAACCTTGTTCGGGGTCTGAGCAAGTCTTGGCAGCCTTGGGCAAGGTGGTGGCAAGGTTTGACAGCCTTGGAAAGGGTCCGGGCAAGGTTGGCACACTTGGGCAGGGTCCGGGCAAGTCCTGCCACGTCCAGTACTTGTTCTGGCACGTCCAGGACTGGTCCTGGCAGGTTTAGGACTTAATCAGGACGTGCCCGGGCAAGGTTCTGCACAGTGCAAAAACTTCACCCACGTACCAAAATGAAATCTACTCGTTACATTATCGATTTTTTTATTGCGTCCCCTCTTTCTAAGCCTAATATAACTTTCTAGGGGGTCCGGGCAAGGATTTGCAACAGTTAGATTTTTGGTGGCATGGGTTGGAAACCTTGTTCGGGGTCCGGGCAAGTCTTTGCAGCCTTGGGCAAGGTGGTGGCAAGGTTTAGCAGCCTTGGAAAGGGTCCGGGCAAGGTTGGCACATTTGGGTAGGGTCCAGGCAAGTCCTGCCATGTCCAGGACTTGTTCTGGCACGTCCAGGATTGGTCCTGGGAGGTTCAGGACTTAATCAGGACGTGCCGGGGCAAGGTTCTGCACAGTGCAAAAACTTCACCCACGTACCAAAATGAAATCTACTCGTTACATTATCGATTTTTTATTGCATCCCCTCTTTCTAAGCCCAATATAACTTTCTAGGGTGTCCGGGCAAGGATTTGCAATAGTTGGATTTTTGGTGGCATGGGTTGGCAGCCTTGTTCGGGGTCCGGGCAAGTCTTGGAAGCCATGGGTATGGTCGTGGTAAGGTTTGGTAGCCTTGGAAAGGGTCCGGGCAAGGTTTGGCATACTTGGGAATGGTCCGGGCAAGTCCTAGCAGGTCCAGGACTTGTTCTGGCACGTTCAGGACTTACTCAGGACTTGCCCGGTCAAGGTTCTGCGCAGTGCAAAAACTCTACCACCATACCAAAATGAAATCTACTCGTTACATTTTCGATTTTTTGTTGCATCCCCCCTTTCTAATCTTAATGCAACTTTCTAGGGGGTCCGGGCAAGGATTTACAATAGTCGGATTTTTGGTGGCATGGGTTGGCAACCTTGTTGGGTGTCCGAGCAAGTATTGGCAGCCTTGGGAAAGGTCGTGGCAAGGTTTTGTAGCCTTGCAAAGGGTCCGGGAAAGGTTTGGCACACTTGGGCAGGGTCCGGGCAAGTCCTCTCAGGTCCAGGACTGGTCCTGGAAGGTTCAGGACTTACTTAGGACGTGCCCGGGCAAGGATCTGCGCAGTGCAAAAAATTTCACCCCCGTACCAAAATGAATTCTACTCGTTACATTTTTGATTTTTTTGTTGTATCCCCCCTTTCTAAGCCTAATACACCTTTCTAGGGGGTTCGGGTAAGGATTTGCAATAGTCGGATATTTGGTGGCATGGGTTGGAAACCTTGTTCGGGGTCCGGGCAAGTCTTGGCAGCCTTGGGCAAGGTGGTGGCATGGTTTGGTAGCCTTAGAAAGGGTCTGGGCAAGGTTGGCACACTTGGGCAGGGTCTGGGCAAGTCCTGCCACGTCCAGGACTCATTCTGGCACGTCCAGTACTGGTCCTGGCAGGTTTAGGACTTACTCAGGACGTGTCCGGGCAAAGTTCTGCGTAGTGCAAAAACTTCACCCCCGTACCAAAATGAATTCTACTCGTTACAGTTTCAATTTTTTTGTTGCATCCCCGTTTTCTAAGCCCAATACAACTTTCTAGGGGGTCCGGGCAAGGATTTGCAACAGTCGGATTTTTGGTGGCATGGGTTGGAAACCTTGTTGGGTGTCTGGGCAAGTATTGGCAGCCTTGAGCAAGGTGGTGGCAAGGTTTGGCAGCCATGGAAAGGGTCCGGGCAAGGTTGGCACACTTGGGCAGGGTCCTGGCAAGTCCTGCCACATCCTTGATTTGTTTTGGCACGTCCAGGATTGGTCCTAACACGTTCAGGACTTAATCAAGACGTGCCCGGGCAAGATTCTGCGCAGTGCAAAAACTTCACCCACATAACAAAATTAAATCTACTCGTTACATTATCGATTTTTTTATTGTATCCCCTCTTTCTAAGCCCAATATAACTTTTTAGGGGGTCTGGGCAAGGATTTGCTATAGTCGGAATTTTGGTGGCATGGGTTGGCAACCTTGTTCAGGGTCCGGGCAAGTCTTGGCAGCCTTGGGCAAGGTGGTGGCAAGGTTTGGCAGCCTTGGAAAGGGTCTGGCCAAGTCCTGGCACCTCCAGGACTAGTTCTGGCACGTCCAATACTTGTCTTGGCTGGTTCAGGACTTCCTCAAGACTTGCCCAGGCAAGGTTTTGCGCAGAGTAAAAATTTGACCCTCGTACCAAAATGAAATCTACTCGTTACATTTTTGAATTTTTTGTTGCATTCCTCCTTTCTAAGCCCAATGCTACTGTCTAGGGGTTCCGGGCAAAGGTTTGCAAAAGTTGGATTTTTAGTGGCATGGGTTCGCAACGTTGTTCACGGTCCGGACAAGTGTTGGCAGCCTTAGGCAAGGTGGTGGCAAGGTTTGGTAGCCTTGGAAAGGGTCTGGACAAGGTTTGGCACACTTGGGCAGGGTCCGGGCAAATCTTGGCACGTCTAGGACTAGTTCTGGCACGTCCAGGACTGGTGCTGGTTGGTTCAGGACTAACTCAGGACTTGCTCGGGCAATGTTCTGCGCAATGTAAAAACTTCATCCCTGTACCAAAATGAAATCTACTCGGTACATTTTTGATTTTTTTGTTGCATCCCCCCTTTCTAAGATCAATGCAACTTTCTAGGGGGTCCGGGCAAAGATTTGCAACAATAGGATATTTGGTGGCATAGGTGGCAACCTTGTTCGTGGTTCGGGCAAGTCTTGGTAGCCTTGGGCAAGTTGGTGGCAAGATTTGGCAGCCTTGGAAAGGGTCCGGGCAAGGTTTGGCACACTTGGGTAGGGTACGGGTAAGTTCTTGCACGTCTACGACTGGTTCTGGCACATCCATGACCCGTCCTGGTAGGTTCAGGACTTACTCAGGACGTGCCCGGGCAAGGTTCTGCGCAGTGCAAAAACTTCACCCCCGTACCAAAATGAAATCTACTTGTTACATTTTTGATTTTTTT